>JANAVB010030704.1:0-11641 GCA_029216955.1 Iris pallida | reverse complement strand
TCTCTTCGATATCATCCCTATGCAAGCGGCGACCTGCACTTCTTACCATATAGTGCTTCAAATGGCGCCATCTGGATACTGGCTTGATAACTATTGTTGTATGAGAACTCGACTAAGTGCAGGTGACTCTCCCAAGACCTCTAAATCTAGAGTGCAAGCTCGCAACATGTCTTCTAAAGTCTGAATCGTTCTTTCTGATTGCCCATATCCGTCTGTGGATGGTAAGCCGTGCTAAATCTTAACTTGGTACCCAGACTATGATGTAAGCTCTTCCAAAATGTGATTATAAAGCGGGTATCTCGGTCCGACACAATACTGACAGGGACTCCATGCTGCCTGACTATCTGTTGCATATAAACTCTGCCAACTTTTCTGTAGATTGTCCTACTCTGAAAGGAAGAAGTGTGCTACCTTTGTAAGTCGGTCCACTATTACCCAAATAGCGTCCTTACCACTTGGTGATCT
The DNA here is from genome assembly GCA_029216955.1 of Iris pallida. Taxonomy (NCBI): domain Eukaryota; kingdom Viridiplantae; phylum Streptophyta; class Magnoliopsida; order Asparagales; family Iridaceae; genus Iris; species Iris pallida. Next base: position 11,176 of record JANAVB010030704.1, on the reverse strand, counting down.
CGGTAAACCGGTCATAAAGTCATTGTAATATGCTCCTATTCCATTCCGGAATAGGAAGCGGTTGTAATAGCCCAGCTGGCCTCTGATGTTCTGCCTTCACTTGCTGACATACCAAACCGGAAAAAACTCTAGCTATCTCCCTCTTCATCCCGTTCTACCAGAAATGCTGCTTGACATCTTGGTACATCTTGGTCCCTCCAGGATGAATAGAATACTGAAAACTGTGAGCTTCTGCCATAACTTCCTGTCTGATATCTCCACTAGGCACACATAGACGTGATCCAAACCTAAGTGTACCATCTTCATGAATTCTCATCTCCTTCCTGAGTCCTGACTCACATTCTGCCCTAAGCTTCTGAATCCTTGGGTCCTGAGCCTGAGCTGCCTTGATTTTGTCTACCAAGTCGGATTGAACTTGCAGACTTGTTAGAACTCCTACATCACTAGGAAGTATAACTTCGATGCCCATCTCCTGAAGTCTTCTAAGATATCCTTTGTGTTTCAACATAAATGGCCGCCTCTCTTGCTAAAGCGTCTGCCACTACATTAGCCTTGCCTGGGTGATATTGAAGCTCCACGTCATAATCCTTGATCACTCCAGCCATCTTCTCTGCCTCATGTTTAGTTCCTTCTGAGTAAAGATGTACTTCAACTTTTATGGTCTTGTACATGTCCACTCGATCACCATATAAGTAAACTCCATAGCTTCAGAGCAAACACTACTGCCGCTAACTCCAAATCATGAGTTGGGTATTCTTCTCGTGGTCCCGAAGCTGCCTAGATGCATATGCTATCACCTTTCCCATGTTGCATAAGGACACATCCAAGTCCTTTACCTGACGTATATCATATATACTGTAAAACCTCCGGTCCAACTGGCAATGTAAAATATTGTGCTGATATCAATTTCTGCTTCAAAGTCTCAAATGATGCCTGACATTCTGCCGACCAAACGAATGGTACATCCTTCGGGTCAAGCGGGGTCATGGGTGCTGAAAGCCTTGCAAAGTCTGATACAAACCTTCTGTAATATCCTGCCAATCCTAAGAAACTCCGTACATCTGCTACGGTCTTGGTACTGGCCAACTTTCTACTGCTTCTATCTTTTAGGATCTACTGCTACTCCGCTCCTGATATGATGTGACCCAAAAATGAAATGTGATCCGACCAAAACTCATACTTGCTGCTGAGCTTGGCATACAACTGGTTCTCTCTCAGAACCTGCAACACTTTCCTGAGGTGGTCTTCATGCTCCTCTTCACTAGCAGAGTATACGAGAATGTCATCAAGAACACAACGACAAACTGGTCTAAGTATGGCATAAATACGATTCATCAAATCCATGAATATTGCTGGAGCATTGGTCAAACCAAACGGCATTACTAAGAATTCATAATGCCCATACTTCGACCTGAATACTGTCTTGGAATATCTTCCTTCCGAACCCTCACTTGATGGTACCCTGAACGAAGATCTATCTTGGAGAAAACTCTAGCTTTGCTCAACTGATCAAATAAGTCGTCGATCCTGGGTAATGGGTACTTGTTCTTCACTGTTGCCGCGTTAAGCTTCTGTAGTCAATGCACAATCTGGATGACCCATCCTTCTTTCCCAAGTACCACTGGTGCTGTCCACGGCGATATGCTAGCTTGGATGAACTTCTTCTCCTTCAGTTCCTCTATGCTGATATACCTTGGCCTGCTCTGAATCCACCATTCTGTAAACTCGATCTGATATCGGTTTAGTTCCAGGTGCCAATTCCATACTGAACTCAATATCTCTAACCGGTGGTAGACCTGGGAGTTCTTCAGGAAATACGTCTAGAAACTCTTCAACTACCTTCGGAATCTGAACTTCTTCCATTGCCGTTACTACTCCCTGCTCTTGTTGAGTTGCCCTGATCTGACTAAGGTGAACCGCTTCATGCCTGGAATATCAAAAGATACACTCCCTCTACGATAATCTATTGTCGCATGACTGTCTTTCAGCCAGTCCATGCCTAAGATAACGTCGAAATTTCCAACAAAAATTCTATCAACCGGGCGGGTAAAGAATGCCCAAACTACAACGCTACATGCTAAATAATCTACTAACTCCTACGAGCCCATTACCAGTGAGTATATTCAACCTCCCGGCAATGCCTCGAACTCCATTCCTAGTCGTGACGCAAATTGTGCAGATATAAATGAATGGGATGCTCCCGAATCAAACAATGCTACTGCGGATATGAGGCGACGAGAATGTTACCTGCCACAACATCTTCCGATGCCAATGCCTCCTCCAAGGACAGAGTGAATGCTTGCCTTCGACCTCCTTGCTGGTTTCCATGCTGCGGCCTAGCTGATGCTGTTGCTGGCCCCTTCCTTGGATGCTGGGGTGGTCTATGCTGGTGTTGCTGCATCGGCGGCCCCTGCTGCCGAAACATCTGAGCCTGCAGCATTAACGGACGCTGTGCCAACGGCCTTACTGCCACCGCTGGTCCTCGATACTGGCCTGCCCTGGTGCTGGCAGAGCATAAAACTGCTGCCCTGGTCCTCCTGACCTCGAATTCATGGGACATGTGGTAACCCGATGGTCTGGATTTCCACATATCAACACAGTCCATTCAATGTCCGACACACATCTCTAGTGTGCCCATCTTCCCACAATAATGCAGCCCCCGGGGGTTGCTGGTTCTTCCTCTGTTGCTGTTGCTACTGCCTGGGTGGTGGTGGTGGTCTTCGCATCGCCACATCGTAGATACTACCAGTGGATGGTGCTGTTGTTCGGGGCGCTGCTCCCCCTCCTCCTTCATCTGACTGTGGGATCTCTTCTGATCCCCAGTCCTTTTCGCAAGCCTCTGAATGGTGATCTCATGCCTTCGAGTTGCCGTCAATACTTCGTCAAAAGTTTGGTAATTGTGCCCCTCTATCAATTGCAAGAGTTCAAGATGAAACCCTTGCTGAAACCTCATGGCCCTCTGCTCTCTGTTGCTACCATCTCTGGGGCGAATCTACTCAATCTGCAGAATTCTGCTGCATAAGCATCTACAGTCTTGCCGCCTGTCCTGAGGTTGATAAACTTCTGTTGTAGCTCAAACCGTGCCACAACTCCATAGTACTTGGTCTTGAATCTTGCAGTGAAATCGTCCCAAGCCACATGACGTTGATGCCCACTTCCTCTGATTCCCACCAATCACGTACGAGATCCTAAGTAACAACTTCACTAGATCCACGTTCTTCTGCCGGTACCTTATCTGCTGTCAGAATAGCCTCAATATCCTTAAGCCATGCATCTGCTGAGATGGCATCCTCCGTGCCTTCGAAACGGCGGGGTTGTACTTGCAAAACCTGGCTGATGCTCCTGAATTAGTCCTCACTCCTCTTTCCAAAGCCGTCTGCAATCCTTGGTTGAGCAACACATTCTGCTCTTGTAGCTGAGTGTGCATGCGCTGCTGGGAAACATCTGATGTTGCTGAGTAGCCATCATTCCTCTTATGATCTCCAGAAGGGCTGGTGTGTCCACTTGGGTAGGTGGAACTGTTGGTGATGGTGGAACATCCGGATACTGTGATCCAGCTGCTGCTTCCACTATCACTTCTTCTTGAATAGCCTCTTGAGTTAGCACCGGCCCTTGTTGCTGACCACATGGTCAGGTTGCCCATGTTCCCTTGCTGTTGTCCCGCTCTGACCGATACGGACGAAGTGCCCTAAGAAAAGGGACAAGAAACAATCAAACAACCGGACATGAAGGATCAATGAAGTCAAAGGATACCGGAATGTCAAGCAAGGGTTGAGAATAATGAATCATGAGATCAAGGGGGAACACGTGTGATTGAGACATCCTATAAATCAAAACACCCCACAAGTCTAAATCAGACCTGCATGGGCCACCACTAAAATCTTGTCACGTCCCCAGAACCAGAATACTGGAGAGCGGGGAATGACTCAGCCAGCTACGTATTACGGGTAGATGAATACCGTATAATACGATCAATGCTGTCTAACCAGACAAGGGGGTGCATACTACTGAAAGTCTTACTATGGTCACTTCACATCTATTGTCTCAATCATTCAAATAAGAAGCAAAAATAGAGAACATGTAAGATAAACAGTAAGGCGTCCCAAACGCTTAGTCAAAATGTTCTTGAGATCTGGCTTTACAAAACATAGCCAGATAGTATAGTAACATATACACAATTGCTATCAGCTGTAGTCTGACTTAGTTACAATTATGTAAAAGTAAGTACAAGACGATCCGACTAACATGTCGGTGCCAAACGGCTAAGTATAAAGTAACAAAACGAGCGGTGAAGTAAGGAACCCACTCGAGTCCTCCTGCGATCATTCCCTAGTATTGACCATCTTGGAGGTGGAAGTAAGCTGAGTCCTCGGGAACCGGCTCTAAATATGGCCATACAAAACAGAGAGTTAGACCTCTAATAGCAAGTACCATAAGAAGCACGATATGAAGGATTAAACCAGTAAGTAAGAGAATATGATAAGATCTCTGCTTTCCACTAGGATTCACATAACATCACACACTTCAACCAACCTCCCAACAAACAAGGACAGAAGTTGGCCCGCATGTCCTGACATTCTGATATCTCAGTTAGGCAACAGAGTAGGTACAGTACACAAACAAATCATCTTGAACGGCCAATCAACTCCTATGGCTTGCTATTGTGAGTCCCAAGTTATCCTGGAATTATGCAATAAATTCCTCAGTTCTTACTATGTGCGAGCAAGGCTAGTCTATCATCAGTCAATCAATTGCGCCAATCATGAATAAGACGAGTCCAGCAGGACGCCCGTCATCAATATATATATAATAATATATAAGCAGATACCGCTCCCTGCCCGTGTGGCAGGTTTACAGTATCTGTGAACCAGCCGGCCTGTCGGGCACTACTAGTCCCAAGAGGACTGCCATATAAGAACACGGGGATCTATTCTCTCCATGCAATCATTATTTTATTTAACTTAATAGTCTCTACGTTGAGTGAAATCCCATGTCGTGGATCATGGCCATTCAAATGAGTACTTTCGTACGGGGTACGATATGCGCAACTCTACAACGATACCCGTGCGGCTAGGTTGTAGGTCTTACATAGCGTAATGCAACAATCAAATCTAACCACGGAGTAATCATGCCTTGACCATAAAGTACACATGCTGCTTTAGAAAAAATAAATAAATTGAAGCCTGCACATGCCTGTATGTCAATATTCGGATCGGCTAATCGATTACAATAGTTCATTACATGAACGTGTCTCATTCATTTAATTCAATAAGACGACTAGCCAGTCTCTTAGTTCCAACTTAGGAACGCATGATCAATTTTAGTCAAGATAACCATTATTATCAATGGTGACAAGGCATGAAAGTAAATTAGTATTAAATGGGGTCGAGTCTATAACTCCTCAGGGTTAAGTTCCAGTCTTACTGGGTATCCATAAACTAATCAAGACACAGGGCACGTTCAAACGACCATATATATTAAAAATATTAACATGCTAGATTATCGAGTTCATAAAAAGGCGTAAGGATATAATAGGAGAATTATCATGCCATCATTAATGAATAAATTATAGAAACAATAGAAACATCCAGGTCAGGAAGTCACGCCAACAAGTCTAGGCTAAGGCCAACAAGTCACGCCAAGTCTATGCTAAGACCAATAAGTCACGCCAAGTCTAGCAGGTAGGAGTGAGCGTATAAACAGCGTGAGCGTGAAAAGTGGTTCACGTTGGCACACAGCATGAGCGTAAAGCGTAATTTACGCACTCATAACGTGAGCGTGAAAAGTAACTCACGCACGCACAGCGTGAGCGTAAAAGTGAGCGTGGAAAATAATAAGAAATCCACGCACGCACGCAAAGACGTGTGCGTAACTAAAATGTCACGCTGACGCAAGAACGTGTAACTAAAATTCACAGCACTCATGTAAGAACGTGAGCGTGACTCAAAATTCACGCAGACACATAAAGACGTGTGCGTGACTGAAAATTCACGCAGACACGTAAGAACGTATGCGTGACTCAAAATTCACACACTCATGTAAGAACGTGAGCGTGACTCAAAATTCACGCAGACACGTAAAGACGTGGCATGACTGAAAATTCACGCAGACACGTAAGAATGACGGCGTGACTCAAAATTCACGCAGGCACGTAAGACTGTGCGTGACTAAAAATTTACGCTGGCACGTAAGAACGTGTGCGTGACTGAACCTTCGTTCCAAGCCAAATAAGTTCCCATGGTTCAGAACCCATGGACAACCGAGAATACACGCCAGGTTGGGAGATCAAAACCCATGACAACCGAGAATACAACAACTTAGATCTAGAAGAAACAAGCCAAAGAAATCAAAAATGCTAAGTACTAAACTCTCTCAGGATCATGAGAGGAAGACAAATGAACCATAAAATGGTTCTCCAAGTGGGAAGCAAGAAGCAAGATGTACTTGCCTGCTGTTGGGTGGTGGAGAGAGTAATGAGGAAGAAGAAGAAGAAGTAATGGTGAAGGAATGTTATGAGAGAGAGAAGGAGATGGGGGCTTTAAATGGGAGGGGTGGTGGTAGGTGGGGGTTCGGTCCATGTGAACCGCCATGAACCCAAAAATAACCAGCCATGGCCGAACCACAATAAGACTAAAGCAGAGAAGTTAAAAGCAAAAAATAAAATGCAGGAATAAAATTACAGGAAATAAAATACAGATAATTAATTAACATAAAATTAAAGGAATTTAAATACAGGATAATACATGATAAATACTAAATAAATCTATATGAGCTGTACATGTATAAAAATACGTATTCTGGAACGGGGAGTGACAATAACCATAATAAAAACATAGTTTTGATTTTGGCAACTCGATTAATTTAAGATAGAAAGCTCATATCACTATATGTAAACCAATAGGCACATATCACCAAAGGTATAAGTATAAGTAGAAATGCTATAGCAATAGTATGAAAATGAGTGATAATGAAATACTAAACTTAACAGATTAACCATATTCAAAAATATGATACAATCATTGGGCCAACACACCACCAACAGCCATGACTGCCTGCACCACTGCCATCACCGCCCCCGCCACGACCACGGCCGCAGTCACCTCTATACAGAAACCAACATCCTCACACCATTAGCACCACCACCTAAACTCGACCACCTCCAACTTCACTACCGCCACCACCACTATTGGCCTAAGTCGGAAAACCCGTCCCCACCACTATCGGCGCCACCCTAAACACCCAAAAACCCACACAGAAGAAAATAGACAACCCTAACCTTGGATCTCTCCGATACCGTACTGCATCACCGCCCGGCGCTCCTGTTGTCGCCGTCCAGGCTCTTCGGGGAGCCACTGCCTCCCTCTTAGGTGGCCGTGCATCTAGACCAGAGTAGTAGCCGCACCGGCCCATACACAGCTCCGACTCGTGAGCCCCTCCGCCGTGGCGCTCCCGGCCGCGCGCCAATCCGGTCCTCCACCAGGTGCGATGCTCCCTCTTGACCTCCATCTCCCGCTCTCTCCGCCCCTCTTTTTCGATCTCCAGCCCTCTCCCCCTTCTTTCTTCCCTTCTGTTGTTATGAAGAGCTACATTTTTAACTTATGCTATACTTTGTTTTTTTGTATGCTTTGCTTCTTCTTCTTTTTTTCTTCTTCTGTCCTGTTCTTTTCTTTCTTTTTTTTTGTTTATTACTTTTGATTTAGGGTCATCTGTTATAATTTATATTATTATTATTTTTATTTTAATCATTGTTATCTTTATTATTGTTACTGTTGTAAACAGTATATATATATATATATATATATATATATATATATTTTTGTAAACATGTATACATATATAAACAGTATATTATATATATAACAGTATATATATATATATATATAATATATATAATATATATATATATATATATATTTATTTATTTTATATATATATATATATATATATATATATTTATATATATATATATATATATATATATATATATATATATATATATATATAATATAGAATTATGGTATCTAATACACAAGGTTAAATTGCTAGCCTTATTATTATTATTATTATCATGTTTTCTTTTATGGTTATTATCATTTTTGTACCTACTAGTTAATATATTGTTATGGATATTATATAAATATTTTCTTAAAAGTTATATCATGGATTTTTTCTAAATCGATTTCAAATTTGGTTTTAACTTAAAATATATTATCATATTTATATATATAGCTTTCTACCTAAAAAGGGTATTCTTACAAACTTAGATTATTTGTAGCCGAAAATGATTTTTGTATTTTTGGTATTTAGCCCAAAAAATATATATATATATTTTTTGATCAAACAAAAAGCAGCTTCCAAATTATCATATATACTTTTAAATATTTATATAAAATATTTTACTAAGTAAATTATAGGTTTTGGCCTAAAAATGATTTATATATAACTACTTATAAATATTTTGAGATGATAAAATGTAGTTTTCAAATATTATAATTATTTTTCTAAAAACATATATACTATTTATCAAATTTCCTTTTATCCTTCCGTGACTAAACCCATTATTTCCAATCCCTTGCCAATGTTGTACCTCTTTATGTCGACCCGAGCTAAATTGATTCTTTTGGACCCGATGGAACAGTCCATGCCGTTATCAGAGGTCGTCTTGCATAGTTATAACATTGAAGCCATATTATGTGCCACCATGATCATCGTGTCACACCAGACGACCCATCAGGCAAGTATATTGTATATTTACTGTCATATTATTTATTTTCAGCATTCATTTACCTTGTTTCATATTTGTTAGTTTTATTTGTTATAAACTATGCGTCCAAGCCATACTTGGGTGCAAGCGACTCTATTAGTCGTTTTTCGTTACTTTATTTTATTTGATGCATGTTGACTTAGTTTTAGCTGACTACCTTCTTGTTGTGGGATATCCGTATATCTTCTACGGCCATGACACTCTCACTACACGATTTGAGATATTTTGCTAGGGGCACAACTTGCATATTGATTGGCCATCTCTATGGTCGTGTGTCAGATAGATGATTATAACTGCTACGATTAAGATATAGAGACTCGAGCAGTTACAAAACTGGACAAGTTATGGACATGACTTGGTCAGTGTGGAAGATATTGGGGGAGGACAGTCACTACTGCGTATTGGAAGCCAAACAGGTAAACCATAGTTTTCGAAAGGAACTATGGCGTGATATTTTTGCAGATACCTTCTGACGTTTTGGACGTTACGGTCGGATACGTATGACTTGATGCCAGTTACGTACTTATAGCCAAAATCCCGCCAAGCGCAATAAAAATTGTCCTCTAAATTGCACATTAGATGGTTAGAATTCCCTTTGCATATTTGTATCCAGGATAGTCTTTTGTATATTATTTTATTATTTTGACAGTTCATATTAGCATGTTATTCCTGTATCTTGTTATGTCCCTTTGAGGACCTGGTGGTTTCTCCAGGTGTGTTTGTGATTTTCGTAGGTGCTCTAGCTAAGGACATAGTTTACAATCTACCTTCACGATGCTAGCTTTTGGATCATCTTTCGCTTCGCTCGACTCTTCCATCATTGCTATATATTTCTCTCTTTTTGTTGGTAGTGGATTTGTCTCCGTCCAATATTTTGTACAAATGACATTTATAATTTGATTTTATGATATATTGGTTTGTGGATGAGATTAGTTTCATGGTTACTACATTTTACAGCTTATGTATACATACAGAGGTTTATGTATATTGGAGTATGCTTCAGTATGTATGCAGCTGGACATATCTACGTACTTGGTCCTAAGTATTTTGGGACTGGGGCGTTACATGTTTTATGGTGGCCCATGCAGGTCAAGATAAATTGTTTGATTACTTTACTGTACCAAGCAAGCCTGTGTATAGGATTAGAGTCTAGGATCTCGTCCACAAACTTGAACTCCTCCATCGATTCCATTTTTAACTTGACTCCCTTGATTTGCATCTTGCTTGATTCCCTCTACCGTAAATTCTTATCCTTCTTTCGTGCTTGATAGTGGTTAGGAAAATACCCATACTAGGTAAGACATGTTCCATTGTCCAATCACACTACTAGTTTAACTCTTGTAAGTTGGATAGAATGTCTCACGACCTAACAATCCCTTTGTCCTTGTGACCCATATTAATAAGTTTACCTAGATTCTAGAATTTAGTGGACCCTAACCCATCTAGCCAACCAAGTCATAAATATGGAAACACTAGGACGAATGCACAGGCCCAAACTTTGGGCGAGACTAGATTTTAAGAATCTTTTGACTATCTTATGTTGCTAATTTAGCCTAAGTTTGGCAAGCTTATTTCCTTATCAAACTTGATTATGACATGTTTTATAGGGTGCGCACCCACTAACGTATTGTCTAATCAGAACTGATACATGATGTTCTGATCAACCTAGCGCACTTTGGTTCGCCTTTTTTTTCTTTATCATTCTACGAGGATGGAGACATAGTTAAGCTTGCTATCTAGAATCTCATCTGTGTCTGCCTTGGCAATTCTCTTTTAAAATTATTCAGTCACCTTTGAACTACGTGTTCATATTCGATAAACATCTTCTTCGAACTCTTATTCGTTTTTGACTTTCACTTAATTTGGAAAGACAGAACACTCGTACTTGATAGATAGACACCAAGTGTTCCCCTATGACCATGATTATTATAGTTAGCCATCAACCAAGCCATGTGTTTACAACCTCGTCTCGAGTTATTCTCCCTATCCTTTGACTCTTGATCATGATCTCTAATCATTTGAAAATTAGAAATGACTAGAATTATTTCCTTAACCACCCCTAAACCTAGACGAGTAACTTCATTCTAAGGAACCATGTGCCCTTGCTCTCTAATAACTTTACCTTCATTACCTAACCCTTAAATCCTTCTCTATCTTGTACTAGCTAGCGACCCTCATCTATTACCATAGCTGTGCATTATTTTCGTATTTATCTAAATCACGATCCTCTAATGCATGTTTGTGTTAAATGTTGTTTTCTTGTCTCTCCCAACGATTGATCGTATTTCCTTATCAATATACCCTTGTATCTTCTCAACCCCTCCCCCCACTTATTCTTAATTTCGAGGACGAAATTTTTATAAGTTTGGTAGGGTGTAAACCCCCTAAATTTTTACTATGATTTTAAAATTT
>JANAVB010030703.1:0-66442 GCA_029216955.1 Iris pallida | reverse complement strand
AGATAGATTTACGGTCAGGTACCACCAGATCAGAGTCAGAGAGCAGGACATCCCGAAGATGGCATTCAGATCTAGATATGGGCATTGAAAGATTCTTGTTATGCCATTTGGACCAACCAATATGTCGGCTGTATTCATGGACCTCATGAATCGCATCTTCATGCCTTATTTGGATCAGTTCGTGATTGTGTTCATAGACGACATCCTGGTCTATAGCAAGAGTGAAGCGGAGCTTGAGCATCATCTCAGAGTTGTCCTCCAGATTCTCGAGAGCACCAGTTGTATGCCAAGTTCAGTAAATGCGAGTTCTGGCTTGATCGCATTTCATACTTGGGTCATATCATCACCAGATGAGGAGTAGAAGTGGATCCCCAGAAGATCGTGGCTACTAAGACGTGGCCAGTGCCTAGCACAGTTGCAGAAGTTCGCAGTTTTTTTTAGATTGGCTGGCTACTATCGGCAATTTGTTTCAGACTTTGTTCGGATTTCAGCACCGCTGACGCAGTTAACCCGCAAGGATATGTAGTTTGCTTGGAGTACAGAATGTCAAGATTCTTTTGAGTAGTTGAAACGAGGCTTGATGACGGCACCCATTCTCACACTTCCAGATGGGACTGGAGGATTCTCAGTATATTGTGATACTTCAGGCCGAGGTTTAGGATGTGTTTTGATGCAACATGGGAAGGTAATAGCTTATGCGTCATGACAACTTCATGATCATGAGAGGAATTACCCAACCCACGACTGGAGCTGGCAGCCGTGGTGTTTGCGCTAAAGCTTTGGAGACACTACTTGTATGGAGATAGGGTGGAGATTTTTACTGACCACAAGCGCCTGAAGTATGTGTTCACTCAGAAGGATCTTAACATGCGTCAGAGAAGATGGCTAGAGCTGCTTGTGGATTATGATGTCAACCTACAGTATCATCCTGGAAAAGTCAATGTTGTTGCAGATGCATTGAGCAGGAGAGTCAGAGTCTATTTTCTGACAGCACAACCAGAATTGTTAGCAATCTTCAGAAGATGGATATAGAAGTTGTCCTTCCTACCAATGTGGCATTGATGGCCAGCATGCAAGTTCAGTCCAGTATAGTTGAGAGAATCAAGATAGCTCAGTCATCATATTCTAAGCTTCAGCGACTTAGGACAGAATGTGTATCAGGGCGAAGACCAGAATTATGTATTCATGAAGATGGTACACTTCGACATGGTAAGCGTCTTTGTGTACCCAGTAGAGATATTAGACAGGAAGTCATGACCAAAGCTCACAGTTCTCAGTATTCGATTCATCCCGGTGGCACAAAGATGTACCGAGATATCCGTCAGCACTTTTGGTGGAATGGCATGAAGAGAGATAGCTCGGATTGTCTCTCGGTGTTTGGTTTGCCAACAAGTCAAGGCTGAACATCAGAGGCCAGCTGGACTTCTTCAGTCCTTGCCGATTCCAGAATGGAAGTGGGAGCATATAACCATGGGTTTCGTGACTGGATTACCTCGATCCTCGACTAGTAGAGATGCTATTTGGGTTATAGTTGACAGGCTCACGAAGGTGGCTCACTTTCTCCCATTCAGAGTTGGTCAGTCGACGGCTCAGCTAGCAGAGATGTACCTCAGGCAGATAGTCAGACTTCACAGAGTGCCGATCAGTATCACCTCGGACAGAGATTCGAGATTCACGTTGTACTTTTGGCGTAGTCTGCAAGAGAGTTTGGGAACTCACCTCCAGTTCAGCTCAGTTTATCACCCCAGACAGATGGTCAGTCGGAACGCATGATCCAGACTCTTGAGGATATGTTGAGATCTTGTACGCTCGACTTCGATAGTTCGTGGGAAGATCACCTATACCTGGTGGAGTTCTCGTACAACAATTTCCAAGCTAACATCCAGATGGCACCGTTCGAGGCACTGTATGGTAGGAAGTGTAGATCCCCACTAGCATGGGACGATATTGGAGAAGGCAGATGCTTGGTCCTGAGTTGATCACTCAGAAAGTTGAGGTGGTCAGAAGAGTCAGAGATCATCTTCACGTTGCACAAGATCGTCAGCGCCACTGGGCCAATTCTCATTGGCGTCCCTTTGAATTTTTTGTCGGCGACCATGTATTCTTTAGGATCTTGCCTAACCGTGGCGTCATTCGTTTCGGCGTACGAGGAAAGCTTAGTCCTCGGTATATAGGGTCGTTTGATATCCTGGAGCGAGTAGGAGATGTGTCCTATCATCTCGTTCTTCTGCCGTCTTTGAGTGAGGTGCATGACGTGTTCCATGTATCCCAACTACGACGGTATATCCCGAACCCGAGCCATATCTTGGATCATTCGGAATTGGTTGTTGGTACCAACCTTTCGTATGAGGAAAGGCCCGTGTCCATATTAGACCGGAGAGAGAAGATACTCAAGAATAAGACTATAAAGTTAGTCCGAGTTGCTTGTGTAACGCCCCAGTACCAAAATACTTGGAACTAGATACGTATCAAGCCAGCTGTATACATACAAGTAAATATACGACTCGTATGTATACATAAGCTGTAAATGTATAAGCCAAGATACTAAATCTCATCCACGAAGTTAAATAATGATATAAAGCAACTTGAGTTTGTCATGTACACAATAGTTGGGCGGAGACAAATCCACTACCAACTAAACTAAATATGGAAAAATATACAAGAAATTTTTTTTGAGCAAGCGAGAGCAAGTGACAAGTCCAAGAGCAATCATCACGGAGGAAGGAAGACATGGCCTTAACTTGAAGCACCTGCAAAAATCACGAAACACACACCTGGAGAGATCACCAGGTCCTCAGAGGGACGTAACAAGACACATAATATCATGCCATAAACTGAATAGTAAGAGCTCATAGAAAAGTATGCATGGGTAAAGGTTCCTAACCATTCTATGTGATATACACTTTGAGAAGACAACGTTCTACGCAGGAGCTTAGGTGTTCAGCATAGATGGAGAGAGAGTGGTAGTAGGTAGTGCTCATAAGAGACACTATCGACCACGGACAGAAAGTAGCTCTCATACGAGAACTATCGGCCCCGGGACAGTAAGTAGCGCTCATACGAGACACTATCGGCCCAAATCTATGTGTGTAGTGAACATGTAGCCCTTACGCTAATAACTGTCTCCTTCTTCCCCATGATACTATACATGTGTCGACTCCACGACACGGTTTAATCCTTAATCACTGCCAAGTCTCCTACATACTATTTAACAGTTATATCCTAACGTACGGCCTGTACGCGCCAATGATCAGTCAGCATGCAAGTCCGTATCTATATGCGACTCAAAACTCACACACAATTCGTGGCACATCGTGACAGTTTATGAGATGCACTAAACATACGGCGGTCCCTTAACTCTAAGTCAATTGCATAAAATATAATAATTTGCATATATATAATTTTGAAAGAACAACATAAAGAAAAAAGTATGCATGATATTGAGCAAGAAATTAAACAGTAAAGGCAAGGTGTCTTGCCTGGTGTGTCATTTGGTGATGCGATGTTCTGTCATGTTCCAATAGTCCAATAGCCATGGTCGATGTGTAGGGCTCCAAAATTTGCGAGAAAGTAAGAAAGCATAATTTAATTACGGTCAAGGGTGAAAGGAATTTACGGAGATGAAAACTTATACTAATTTTAGAAAAATGTTTATGCAAATTAATATTTATTAGGCCCAAAATATTTTAGATAAATATATTTTGAAATTTGCATAACTATTTTACTATATTTGATTAGCCAAGATATATTTTTAAATGACTATTAAAAATCTTCTTTTACAAAACATTTTAACTATATATTTATTTAGTTAAGATAAAATTGTTGGAATTTTAGAAGTATCATTTTAGGCAAATTCTAAAATTTTGTCAAATATTATATATATTTATATATATATTTATCCCTTTTTGCCCAAACTTTATTTTTAAAATAGATAAAATAATATACTAATTATATTTAGGCTTTAAATACTGTTTGAAATTGCATAGCTTACATATATTAATGTAATTATAAATAAAAAATATAATTGTAAAATGATATTTGATTTACTATTATGATAATAATAATAATAATAATAATAAGAATAAGAATAATATCAGTAATATAATAATAATAATAATAATATATAATAATATAATAATAATAATAATATAATAATTACAGCATAGTGTTGTTCTTAAGTAAAGAAGAAAGAAAAAATGAAAAGAAAGGGGCGTGGAGAGGAAGGAGCAGGGAGAGGGTTTTTACCGAGGGTTCTCGCCGGCGGGAGAGCGGTGCGCGGTCGGCGCTGAGGGAATTTGGGCTCGGGCGGCCGGCGCTGAGTCGAGCGCGGCGGTGATCCAGGGAAGCGGTGGCGCGCTCGCCGGCGCGCGCTCGCCGGACGCGTCGAGCGACGGTGGGCAGACGGAGCAGCCGCGCGAGGAGGAGGCGGCCGGTTCTCGGCGACACGGTCGGGGCACGGATCTGGTCACCAGCAGGCTGGCGCCGGGGCGGCGACCTCGCGGCAGAGACACGACGGTCTTGGCGCTGGAGGAAGAAGTGGCAGCGGGGTTTTTTCGGCAAGTGGGCGAAGATTCCGCCGCTGCGGCGGTCGGGGCACGGGCGCTCGGTCGCGCCGTAGAGTTTCCGTCGACGGAGGCGTAGCACGGGATCTGGTGAGTCGACGTGGAGGTGGATAGAAGCGGTGGTGGTAAGTTTTGGGGTTTTTATTTTTCTTTTGGGTACGGCGACGAGGCCGTGGCGGTGATGATGGTGGTTTTGGTGTTGGTGGTCTGCTGTAGACAGGGGATCCGTGGGTGACAGGGTCGACAGTGGTGGAGTTGGGTGTCGGGAAGGGTTATGACGGGTTCGGGGGATCGGCGGGTGGCTGTGGCGGAAATGGCGAGGCTTAGGGTGGTGGTGACGCGGTTAGTTGCCGTAGCCAGGAACGGCACGGCGGATAGGTTTAGGATTTCTGTTGTATTGGCACGTGTCCTGCGAGCACGGGAAGGCGTCGAGTCCGGGGTTGGAGGAGAAAATATAGCGGATGGGAGGCGCAGACTTGATGCACAGTTTGTGGATGTCGGAAAAATTATGGAAGAGTACCTGCCTATTTATAGGATGTGGGAATTCCCAGTTGGATAGGGATTGGGATTTGATTAAATCCATAATAGATAATATAAATTTTAATTCAAATAAATCAAATCTAAATTTAAATTCAATTCTAATTTAATTCTAGATCATCTAAACTCAAATATAAAAATAAATTCTACCTTTAATTTAAATCAATTTAAAATCCAATTCAATATAGATAAAAACTTATCTTTAATTTAAAAGCCATTTTGAATTAAGGTCAATAAAATCATTTCTAATTTAAATCATAATAATTAATTAAATATTAAATCAAACAATTTCAAATATCATTTTCATGATTAAATAAATATAGTAATAATTAATTTCGAAAATTCACGATAAATACTTAAATATTAAATCATAAAATAGCTTTTATGAATAACAAAACATATTAATAAACAAATTTCAAATTTCGCAAATATCTTGGATATATTTTTATAAACCAAAAAATTCAATTCACTACTTATTTTTAAACGACGAACAAAATAATTCTTTGTAAAAAATTAGAAAAAATCATAGTAGAAATTTAGGGAGTTTACATCCTACCTAACTTATAAGAATTTCGTCCTCGAAAGTTAGGAATAGGTAGGGTTGAGAAGATACGAGGGTGAGGCAACACAAATCATTGGGCGAGGCAACGAAATGACAAATATGCTTTAGAAATTCGTGATTTCGATAATGACGAAATGATTCACGATTTTGGAATTGAACGAGGGTTGCTAGGCAAGGTAAAAAAATCATGATAGTATGCTGGAAGTAGCTTAAGTATATTTTTGGGGACTTGGAGGATAGGGCTCTTCGAAAGATTGTATGGTAAGTGTTTAGGTTGAGGGCACGAATGAAAGGATGAGGGTTCATTCAAGTGATTAGGGGTCACGATAGAAGATATAGGGTTGTCTAGGTTTAGAGTTGAATCATCGTCAAATTTCAAAAAGGTCATGAAAGTTGAATATAAGGTCGAGGAAAAAGGCAAGTAGCTCAACGGGGATAGTCATATTGGTTGGTCAATGGTTAACTATCCCCAAGTATATACAAATATCATGGTCATAGAAGAATGGTTTGGTCTATCTATCAATCACAAGCCTTGTCTAGAATAGTTAAAAGACGAAAGCCAACAAGAGTCCAAATGAGATATTTTCGTATGCCAATATGTGATTCAAAGGCGGTTGTATAATTCTAAGAGAATTGCCAAGGGAATTGCGGAGGAGACTATAGGCAAATTTACTATGTCTCTATCTATGTAGAATGATATATGAAAGGCGAACCAAAGTGCAATAGGTTGATCAGACCATCATGCACCAGTTCTGATTAGACAGTATGCTAGTGGGAGCGACCCAATAAGATACGTCATGATCAAGCTTGATAAGAAAATAAGCTTGCAAAATTTATGCTAAGTTAGCATTAATAATAGTCAAAGTATAAATAAGGAACCATGATAAAGGAGAATTAAATAGTCCATGATTCTTTAAAAAATCAAGTCTTGCCCAAAGTCTGGGCCTATACAGCCGGCTTGGTAGACTAGATAAGTTAGGGTCCACTGAATTCTATGGTCCAAGTGAACCTATCAATGTGGTCCACAAAATGTTGGTTAGGTCGTGAGGTATTCTACCCACTTACAAGAGTTAAACTAGTAGTGTGATGCGATAATGAGTTAAGCAATCAAGTTAAGGCACAAGATTAAACATTTAATAAATCAACTAGAACACCATCGCCTATCGGGTCGAAAGAATAGAGTCAAGGTTGGACCTTTAATTGAAGTCAGAAAGTATTTTGGTGTCATGGTAGAGGTTACGGTTTAGTCATTTGACCAGAAAGTCATATCAAGAAATAGAGTACAAGGAGACGTGTTTTAGTGGCACGTGATATACCTAGATGAAGGTGGGCTCGTCTAGGTCTTACATATGGTTTTTGTTGGAAGAAAAAGTCTTGTGTTGTGCTCCAAATATCCAAGTCATGGTAAGGGACGTCAAAAGGTCAAAACAGAAAGTGGGAGTTCATTAAGGTGACAACTCATACAAAAATAAAAAGTCTAGTGTTGTGCTCCAAATATCCAAGTCTAGTGTTGTGCTCCAAATAGAAAGTCTCTTAATAATTTTTTTTAAACAATAAATACCAAAATTGTATTTACTCTAAACTGCCCAATTAGATTATGGCTAACAATTTCATTTCCTTTAATAATCTCACAGTAAACTTTTACCATGTTATTACTAACTTTTTCCAAAACTTAACGTTCAAATCCAACTATTGAAATCAAGAGTTCATAATTCACGAATCCATAAAAATTTCATAATCAATCAAAATTTTAAAACCCAAAATTTTTTAAATAACTACAGAAAGACTCTTAGCATAAAAAAAAACAATCTCAAAATTGAAGTTCAATATTTTAATGCACTTATCAACCATAATCCGACAATATGAAATATATTTTTTTCAATAAACCATACATATTTTCTAAAACCTTCATAAATAAAACTCGTCCCCCCCCCCCCTTTTTACCAATTTATTGATAATCTCAATCAAAACCTTTTTACTCAAATTCTAAATAGATTTGTAAATCATAAATCACATGCCACAATTTAAAATTTGAAAATCTTCCACAAAAATTATTTTTATATCTTCCAAAATTTTTAAACCCAAAATTTAAAAAAATTTGCTGCTTCCACTTAAAATTTAAAATTTAAGAAACATACTAATCGTAAGTTGTACGAGAATAATTTCTACTGCTACATTTAAAATCCAAGATCATTTTTAAATCAAATTTATAACTGTTCGAAGGCGCATAGCTATAACTCAATAAATCATAAATATCACAACTTTGAAAATCAAATCAGTTTTATACTTGCTCAAAGACATATAGCTATAATCCAACAGATCATAAATATCAAATTCGAAAATCAAATAAATTGTGTATAGATTCCAACTATATTTTTTTGCAGCATAAAAATAAATCCAATCAATCCTCTGATGATCACTACTTAGAAATCTCAAGATTACAACTCCTTTGGTGATATCCTATTTTACAAATTACTAATAAGTAAATCATACTTTTAGAAAAATGCCTTTTAATTCAATTAGAGCCTTAATGTATTCCAATGGCCAATGTAACCCTTCTAGTCATATAGTTGACCAATAAGTATATAGTAGTGTAGTCATCTTTCTAACCATGTTTAAGCACGAGATGATAGGGTGTTGGTAGAAAGGAGTTCAAGCAAGATGCAAAAATCAAGGAAGATCACGAGAGTCGGAATATGAAAATCAAGGAAGGTGATCAAGTATGTGGATGAGATTCCTATATTCTAATCCTATATTGCAGGCCCGTTTGGTACAGTCATGTAACCAAAACGGCAAACTTGACCTGCATGGGCCACCACAAAACATGTAACGCCCCAGTCCCAAAATACTTGGGACTAGATACGTATCATGACAGCTGTATACATACGAGTAAATATACGGCTCGTATGTATACATAAGCTGTAAATGTAGAAAGCCAAGACACTAAATCTCATCCACGAAGTTAAATAATGATATAAAGCAACTTTGAGTTTGTCATGTACACAATAGTTGGGCGGAGACAAATCCACTACCAACTAAATTAAATATGGAAAAATATACAAGAAAAAAATTTTGAGCAAGCAAGAACAAGTGACAAGTCCAAGAGCAATCATCACGGAGGAAGAAAGACATGGCCTTAACTAGAGCACCTGCAAAAATCATGAAACACACATCTGGAGAGATCACTAGGTCCTTAGAGGGACGTAACAAGACACATAATATCATGCCATAAACTGAATAGTAAGAGCTCAATAGAAAAGTATGCATGGGTAAAGGTTCCTAACCATTCTATGTGATATACACTTTGAGAAAACAACGTTCTACGCAGGAGCTTTGGTGTTCAGCATAGATGGAGAGAGAGTGGTAGTAGGTAGTGCTCATAAGAGACACTATCGACCATGGGCAGAAAGTAGCTTTCATACGAGAACTATCAGCCCCGGGGCAGTAAGTAGCGCTCATACGAGACACGATCGGCCCAAATCTATGTGTGTACTGAACATGTAGCCCCTACGCTAATAACTGTCTCCCCCCCCTGATATTATACATGTGTCGACTCCACGACACTGTTTAATCCATAATAACTGCCAAGTCTCCTACATAATCTATTTAACAGTTATATCCAAACGCACGGCCTGTACGCGCCAATGATCAGTCAGCACGCAAGTCCGCATCTATATGCGACTCACAACTCCACACAATCCGTGGCACATCGTGACAGTTTATGAGATGCACTAAACATACGGTGGTCCCTTAACTCTAAGCTAATTGCGTAAAATATAATAATTTGCATATATATATATATAATTTTGAAAGAACAACATAAAAAAAAGTATGCATGATATTGAGCAAGAAATTAAACAGTAAAGACAAGGTGTCTTGCCTGGTGTGTCATCTGGTGATGCGATGTTCTGTCATGTTCCAACAGTCCAATAGCCATGGTCGATGTGTAGGGGTCCAAAATTTGCGAGAAAGTAAGAAAGCATAATTTAATTACGGTCAAGGGTGAAAAGAATTTACGGAGATGAAAACTTATACTAATTTTAGAAAACTGTTTATGCAAATTAATATTTATTAGGACCAAAATATTTTAATAAATATATATTTTGAAATTTCCATAACTATTTTACTATATTTGATTAGTCAAGATATACTTTTAAATGACTATTAAAAATCTACTTTACAAAACATTTTAACTATATATTTAGTTTAAGAGAAAATTGTTGGAATTTTAGAAGTATAATTTTAGGCAAAATCTAAAATTTTGTCAAATATTCATATATATATCTATATATATATATATATATAATATATATATATATATATATATATATATATATATATATATATATATATATATATATATATATATAATATCCCTTTTTGCCCAAACTTTATTTTTAAAATAGATATAAAAAAATACTAATTATATTTAGGCTTTAAATACTGTTATATATATATATATATATATATATATATATGTATATATATATATATCTATATGTATATATATATATATATAGATATGATATATATATATATATATGTATATATGTATATATATATATTATATATATATATATATATATATATATATATCCCTTTTTGCCCAAACTTTATTTTTAAAATAGATATAAAAAAATACTAATTATATTAGGCTTTAAATACTGTTTGAAATTGTATAGCTTATATATATAATGTAATTATAAATAAAAATATAATTGTAAAATGATATTTGATTTACTATTATGATAATAATAATAATAATAATCATAATCATAATCATAATCATAAGAATAAAATAATATCAGTAATATAATAATAATAATAATAATAATAATAATAATAATAATTTATAATAGTTATACAGCATAGTGTTGTTCTTATAAAGTAAGAAAGAAAAAAAAATGAAAAGAAAGGGGCGTGGAGAGAGAAGGAGAAGGGAGAGGTTTTTTACCGAGGGTTCTTACCGTCGGGAGAGCGGTACGGCGGTCGGCGCTGAAGGAATTTGGGCTCGGGCGGCCGGCGCTGAGCCGAGCGCGGCCGTGATCCAGGGGAGCGGTGGCGCTCGCTTGTCGGACGCGTCAAGCGACGGTGGGCAGGCGGAGCAACCGCACGAGGAGGAGGCGACCGGTTCTCGGCGACACGGTCGGGGCACGGATCTGGTCGCCAGCAGGCTGGCGCCGGGGCGGCGACCTCGCGGCAGAGACGCGGCGGCCTTGGCACTGGACGAAGAAGTGGCAGCGAGGTTTTACCGCAAGGGGGCGGAGATTTCGTCGCTGCGGCGGTAGAGGCACAGGCGCTCGGTCGCGTCGTGGAGTTTCCGTCGACGTAGGCGGAGCACGGGATCTGGTGAGTCGACGTGGAGGTGGATAGAAGCGGTGATGGTAAGTTTTGGGTTTTAATTTTTCTTTTGGTACGATGACGAGGCTGTGGCGGTGATGATGGTGGTTTTGGTGTTGGTGGTCTGCTGTCGATAGGGGATCCGGGGGTGACAGGGCCGGCGGTGGTGGAGTCGGGTGTCGGGAAGGGTTATGACGGGTTCGGGGGATCGGTGCGGGTGGCTGTGGCCGGGGATGGTGAGGCTTAGGGTGGTGGTGACGCGGTGTAGTTGCCGTAGCCGGGAACGGCATGGCGGATAGGTTTAGGATTTCTGTTGTATTGGCACGTGTCCTGCGAGACACGGGAAGGCGTCGAGTCCGGGGTTGTCGGACTGAACAAAATTTGTAACTGTAATGGAGGAGAAAATATAGTGGACGGGAGGCACAGACACTATGCACAGTTTGTGGATGTCGAAAAATTATGGAAGAGTACCTGCCTATTTATAAGATGTGGGAATTTCCAGTTGGATAGGGATTGGGATTTGATTAAATCCCAATAGATAATATAAATTTTAATTCAAATAAATCAAATCTAAATTTAAATTCAATTCCAATTTAATTCTAGATCATCTAAACTCAAATATAAAAATAAATTCTACCTTTAATTTAAATCGATTTAAAATCTAATTCAATATAGATAAAAACTTATCTTTAATTTAAAAGCCATTTTAAATTAAGGTCAATAAAATCCTTTCTAATTTAAATCATAATAATTAATTAATTATTAAATCAAACAATATTTCAAATATCATTGTCATGATTAAATAAATATAGTAATAATTAATTTTGAAAATTCAGGATAAATACTTAAATATTAAATCATAAAATAGCTTTTATAATAACAAAACATATTAATAAACAAATTTCAAATTTTGTAAATATCTTGGATATATTTTATATAAACCAAAAATTTTCAATTCACTACTTATTTTTAAACGACGAACAAAATAATTCTTTGTAAAAAAATTAAAAAAAAATTAAAAAAATTGTAGTAGAAATTTAGGGGATTTACAGCTTGGGGTCATCACTCTTTGGGTGAGTCAATGTGGGAGCGTGAGGATGATATCCAATCGCGATATCCCAACCTGTTTGACTCGTGAGGTATAATATCCTTCTTATGCCTCATGCCTTCGATTCCTTGCTTGCATGAATAATTGCTTGATTGCTAGACTAGTATAGCTTGCCCGTGATTAGTATAGCTTGTCCTTGCATCTCTAGCATCTTGATTAAATTTCAAGGACAAAATTTTTTTAAGGTGGGTAGAGTTGTGATGACCAAAGTTCGTATTATGTATTTTGGGATACGGCTTGTTTGGGTTGGCTTGGTTCGGCTTGGGTTGCTTATTGGTTCATCATGAACTAAGGGAGAACCCTTACCTACCACCACCATCCCTATTTATTAATCCCACTCTCTTCTCTCTCCTCATTATCACTTCAATAATTCTTCTCCTTCTTCATTTACTCCTCTCCACCTACACCCAAGAGCCCTAGGCAAGTGCAACTTGCTTCATTATGGATCTCAAGTTTTATTATTTCATTCCCTTCTTTACATAATTATAATCCTCTTTAGAACTTGGAGTTTTTTATTTTTATGCATAGATTCTTCTAGATCTACATTATAACTTTGGGTTTTCATGAGTTCATGGAGTTTTCTTGGTTTTGATCTACTAAAACCTTTTATTTTCGAAAACTAATAGTTCCATGAGCAAGAGCACAAAATTTCATATGAATTTGGTTTTTGATTCACCTCATATTGAGTTAAAATGAAGTTTTTATGGCCAAAATAAGTTTTCTGAATTTTTCAGGTCGGCTGAGTAAGATTTTACGCAGGAAACCCTGAATTTGCGTATTTTACGCTGGATAGCGTCTAGATTGTAAGATTTTACGCAGGGAATCCTGAATTTGCATATTTTACGCTGGATAGCATCCAGAATGTAAGATTTTACAAGGAAAACCCTGAATTTGCGTATTTTACGCTGGATAGCATCCAGAATGTAAGATTTTACGCAGGGAACCCTGAATTTGCGTATTTTATGCTGGATAGCATCCAGAATGTAAGATTTTACGCATGGAACCCTAAATTTCCGTATTTTACGCTGGATAGCATCCAGAATGTAAAATTTTACGTAGGGAATCCTGAATTTGCATATTTTACGCTGGATAGCATCCAGAATGTAAGATTTTATACAGGGAACCCTGAATTTGCGTATTTTATGCTGGATAGCATCCAGAATGTAAGATTTTATGCAGAAAACCCTAAATTTGAGTATTTTACGATGGATAGTATCCGGAATGTGAAATTTTACGCTGGAACCCTCCCCTTTTGCGTATTTTACGCAGAATTGAATTTTTGGCATAAAAGTGCACAGAATGACAATTTTTGCCAAGTTTAGCTACTTTCTAGCCAGAATTTCGAAAAACTTAAAACATGAATGTTTTAGATCTTTGTCTTGCCTTTTCAATATCTTTGGAGCACCTCATTTTGAGTTCGTATGTAGAAGTTATTTCTCGTCTCCCCTGAGTCGCATGATTCCTCCACAACTCTTGTACCTTTTTTATATTTAGTTATTTCATATACGCTTATACCAGGTTAAATGTTAATTTTAAATATATTCCATGACATAATGGTGACCAGTTGTGGTACACTTTTGACAAATGACATGACATGATAGTGGTCCGTCGTGGCGCACTCTTGACAGTAAATTTGACATGATATATATCTCGAATGCTTTTGCGACGGCTAGCATGTCATGACAGAATTGAATGAACTTGATACCGTGGGCGATTGCGTTTGTATAAATAAACCAGTACTGTCTTGCATCATGTCTAGAATAGGGATCCCTGAGTACCACGGTCAGGGATACCTACAGTAATTGAATAAGGCTAATAAACTAGAATAATTCAGTAGACATGAAGAGATTCCCAGCTACAGGCAATCCCGTTATCTGGCGCATTAAGTGGACTTGTAGCTTACCGACGAGTAGAGCACATTTCCAACACACAGTCACGTGTTGCATTCTTCATAAACGGATATTCGACCTGGATAACCGGATGGTCTGCAGGGCTTGTGGCTATTGGGATAATCTTGTTGCAACTTGCTAATAACTAGGCCTGTAATAACCCTAGTTAGTTAAAAGTATCAAGCCGTACTCTTGATTGGCCGTGATTGATTGGATGGAGTTTATTCTAGCTTAGTCTTATCCTGATCCTGTGCAAGATTGTGACATGACATGATTATTGATGCTTGCCTTAACAATGACGATCGGGGTCCAGTTCAGTTCAGGCGAAGGGTTACAACCTCGGTTCTTGTTTGGTTTAAGGGTTATAATCTGGCTCCCGAAGCAGTTTTATGTCCTCTCTTTGTTTATTGTCTTATTGCAATCCATGCCATGTTCGTCATGTTGTACCTTACCTTAATACCATGATTATTTATACTGGCCTTAGCTATAAAGATCGAGGGTCCAGTTTTTATCACGCCCCAGAACCAGAATACTGGAGAGCGGGGGAATGACTCAGCCAGCTACGTATTACGGGTAGAATACCGTATAATACGATCAATGCTGTCTAAAAGACGAGGGGGTGCATACTACATGAAAGTCCACTGGTCGTTTCATATCTATTGTCTCAATCATTCAAATAAGAAACAGAAATAGAGAACATATAAGATTAAGCAGTAAGGCGTCCCAAACGCTCAGTCAAAATGTTCTTGATACCTGGCTTACAAAACATAGCCAGATGATGTAGCAAAGTGTACACAATTGTTATCAGCTGCAGTCTGACTTAATTACAATTATGTAAAAGTAAGTACAAGACAATCCGACTAACATGTCGGTGCCAAACGGCAAGGTATTAAGTAAATAACAAAACGAACGGGGAAGTAAGGAACCCACTCGAGTCCTCCTGCGATCATCCCTCTAGTATTGACCATCTTGGAGGTGGAAGTAAGCTGAGTCATCGGGGACCGGCTCTAAATCTGGTCATGCAAAACCAGAGAGGTTAGACCTCCAATAGCAAGTACCACAAGGAAGCACGATATAAGGAATTAAAACCAGTAATAAGAGAATATGATAATTAGATCTCTGCTTGCTACGGGGATTCATATAACATCACGACACTTTGAACCAACCTCCTAACCAAACAAGGACAAAAGTTGGTCCGTCATGCCCTGACATTCTGATCATCTCAGTTAGGTAACAGAGTAGGTACAGTACACAAACAAATCAATTTAAACGGCCATGCAACTACTACGACTTGCTACTGTGAGTTCCAAGTTATCCTGGAATTATGTAATAAAGGATTCCTCAGTTCTTACTATGTACAAGCAAGGCTAGTTTATCCAGTCAATCAATTACGCCAATCATGAATTAGACGAGTCCCAGCGGGACGCCCGTCATCAATATATAATATACAATAGATAATATAACCAGATACCGCTCCCTGCACGTGTGGCAGATTTGCGGTATCTACGGGGACCAACCGGCCTGTTGGGCACTACTAGTCCTAAGAGGGCTGCCACATAAGTGATAAAACTGGGGATTCCCAGGATCCTTCCTTTGGTGTGCGTATTGATCGATAGAAAGTTAAACAGATCTAATACGTGTTCTAACCCTTCATAGGCGGAAACTAGGGTTCACGAATTATACCTGCGGCAGAAAGGAGACAAGTAATTCCTGGCAATCTCGAGCGGACGACCCCAAGATCTTCTGCACGTATTCCTTCCTCGAGTTGGACGTCGTGTGGGCAACGATCTTCCAACTTTTTCTTCTCCTTGGCAGCACTCTCTTTCTCTCCTTACGTAAATCACGAATTTAGAGAAAATTTTAGATTTCTGATCTCTCATCTGGCGGCCAGAGAATAGAGGATATATATAGGCTACGGCAGGGACCATGAGGAGAAATTAGGGTTAGGCCTCCTAACGGATCTGGATATCCCGTGTTCAGCCCGAACACACAATCCAGGCCCATTAACAATAGCTCGGTCTACTAATGAGCTATTGTTGCACTACCTCCCTAATCCCAAATTATGTTTGTGGACTCCTTTTATTATATGCTCGTTTGGCTCCCCATGTTAAGATATCGTATGTCCGTCGATCAAATTAAGTTACTGACAACTATATTAATTCGACATCTTTTATCCTTAAGTAGTACCGCTCAACTTTATTTGTCATGTCGGATATAATCCACCTGCAGGGTTTAGATGACAATCCTTATGAGCTCCTTAAGAGGATATCATCAACCCGATGTATCGGGACATGGATTCCATTTATAATCAACAGCCCATCATACATACAATGTTATTACCCAACTCATAGAGGTTGTTGATCCATAATGAATCTCACTCTTTTATGAGTCAAAGTAATGCACATTGCATATACATATCCGTTATTATATCCGGATTAAGAGTACAAGCATCCATAATAACAGAGGTGTTGTTCTCTTATGTAGTCAGTACAAAGAGAACAACCTCAAGTGGTCCTGTTCAATACACACAAAGTGTACTAGTGTAAACCTATAGTCAAGATAGACTAATACCAGATTATAATACAACCTTTCCAATAGATTGTCTAAGTCCATCTAGGTTGTGAACTATTTATATACTCCATAGGAAACTGATAATATGATCTTCTATGTGACACCATATACCATATTATCTACAATATAGAATATCAGACATTTGTATTAACACTTGCAAAAAATACAATATGCAAACATTTGTCCATATGATTCTCATTCAAAATTTAAGGAAATAAGGTTACTACAAAAGCGATGCTTTTAGTATATAACCCTAACAATCTCCCACTTATACTCAAAGCATTGCTTTTCAGTATACTGTTACAAATCTTCCACTTATACTTAAAACCATACTGCTACACATCTGACTTCCATTCCCTCAACATGACTGTCAAGAGCCTTAGCTGGTAAGCTCTTTGTAAAGGGATCAACTAGGTTGTCGGCTGATGCTATCTTGATCACAGCAACTTTTTCTTTTTTTACGAAATCTCGTATCAGGTGGTACTTGCGCTCAATGTGTTTGCCTGTCTTATGGGCTCGTGGTTCCTTCGAGTTTGCAACTGCACCACTATTATCACAATAAAGTGTAATAGACTTAGGCAAACTAGGTACCACATCCAAGTCCAACAGAAAGTTTTTGAGCCAAACCGCTTCTTTGGCTGCCTCAGAGGCTGCCACATACTCGGCTTCCATGGTAGAATCAGCAATACATTTTTGCTTGATACTCCTCCACACAATGGCTCCACCTTCCAAAGTAAACACATAACCTGAGGTAGATTTCCTGGAATCCCTATCTGACTGAAAATCTGAGTCTGTATACCCCAAGGGAACTAAACTATCTGTCTGGTAAACTAGCATATACTCTTTAGTCCTTTTCATGTACTTCAAAATATGCTTTACGGCAGTCCAGTGCTCTTGTCCTGGGTTAGACTGATATCTGCTGACCATGCCTACGGTAAAGCAGATGTCTGGTCTCGTACATAGTATTGCATATATTAAGCTTCCTACTGCTGAAGCATAAGGAACTGCCTTCATATTCTCTATCTTTTTAGGTGTCCTTGGACACTGCTCCTTTGATAGAGCAATTCTATGTCTAAAAGGTAAGAAACCTTTCTTAGAATTTTGCATACTAAAATGAGTTAGTACAGTATCGATATAGGAAGCTTGGGATAAGCCCAACATCCTTTTCTTGCGATCTCGTAGAACTTTGATCCCAAGGATGTGACATACTTCTCCCAAGTCCTTCATATCAAACTGTTTGGATAACCATACCTTACATCAGATAATACCTTCACATTGTTTCCAATGTGCAAGATGTCATCCACATAAAGTACTAGGAACACCACCACGTTTTCGCCACACTTTCTGTATACACATGATTCATCCTGACATTGATCAAATCCATAGGATTTTATCACCTAATCAAAACAGATGTTCCAAGATCTGGAAGCTTGCTTAAGTCCATAAATAGACTTTTTGAGCTTACAAACAAGATGCTCCTGGCCCTTTTCAATGAACCCGTCTGGTTGCTTCATATAGATGTCTTCCTCAAGACTTCCATTAAGGAAAGCTGTTTTGACATCCATTTGCCAAATATCATAATCAAGATGAGCTGCAATAGATAAAAGAATTCGAATAGACTTAAGCATGGCTACAGGAGAAAAGGTTTCCTCATAATCAATACCCTCTCTTTGAGTAAAACCTTTTGCTACAAGCCGAGCTTTAAAGGTTTTAACCTTACCGTCTGATCCTCTTTTTCTCTTATAGACCCACTTGCATCCAATGGCTTTTACACCAACGGGTGGTTCTACAAGCTCCCAGACCTGATTAGAATCCATAAATTCTATTTCAGATATCATTGCTTTTTGCCAAGACTCTGCATCTTTATCTTGGAGTGCTTCATTGTAGGTACAGGGATCATAATCTTGTTCCTCAGGGACGAAGTCTGACGACTCTCCCAAGAACATATATCTATCAGGTTGTATCACAACCCTCCCACTACGACGAGGCACTATCGGTTGTGGTGTAACATTTGTGACAAGTTGTGCAGTTATTTGTGGTTCATCCTCTTGTACTGTTGGTACTGAAGTACTTGGTGTCTCACGTCTCAGTTCTTCTAGAACAACTCTACTTGTGGGTTTGTGGTTCACCACATAGTCTTCCTCTAAGAATCGAACATTGGTGCTAACAATGACCTTCTGATCCTTAGGACTATAAAATAAACCTCCTTTCGTTCCTCTTGGATAGCCTATAAACAAGCGTACTTCTGTACGAGATTCCAATTTAACTGCTTTCCCATTCAGCACATGTGCTGGACTACCCCAAATGCGAACATGTTTCAGACTAGGCTTACGCCCAATCTACAGCTTTGTGGGAGTAAGAGGTACTGACTTAGAAGGAACCAAGTTCAAAATATAAGCTGCAGTCTCTAAAGCATATCCCCAAAACGAATCTGGCAAATCCGAATAACTCATCATTGATCTAACCATCTCCATAAGAGTTCTATTCCTTCTTTCGGCTACACCATTTTGTTGGGGCGTTCCAGGTGCAGTCAATTGGGATACAATCCCAGCCTCTGATAAATAATCCCTAAACACTCCAAAGAGGTACTCGCCACCACGATCTGATCGTAATAACTTGATACATTTTCTATGACGTTTCTCCGTTTCAGCCTTGTACTCTTTGAATTTCTCAAAGCACTCAGACTTACGGCACATCAAATAAATATATCCATATCTTGAATAATCGTCAATAAATGTGACAAAATATTCAAAGCCACCTCTAGCTTGGATAGTCATGGATCCACACAAATCAGAATGAACCAATTCCAACACATCTTTGGCCCTATACCCCTTTGCCGTAAAAGGCCTTTTGGTCATTTTACCTTCCAAGCAGGATTCACAGACTGGTAGTGCCTCCACTTCCAATGAACACAAAGGTCCATCTTTAACCAGTCTTTGAATCCTTCTTAGGTTAATATGCCCCAATCGTAAGTGCCAAAGATATGTTTGGTTCATACAAGAAGGTTCTTTTCTCTTATTTAAGTTAGATGACATATTATTTATTTCTATAAGTTGTATTGTGGGTGAAATAGGATTAATGACATACAAATTATCAACCAATACACCTGAACAGATAAAATGTTTATTCTTTCTAACAACAATATTGTCATTAAAATAAACTGAATATCCATCCTTAACTAACATAGAAACAGAAACTAAATTCCTTCTAAGTGAAGGTGCATAAAGACAATCTCTCAATGTCAAAGACTTATTTCTACCAAAAGATAAAGTAACATCTCCTAATGTAACGACCGATACTTTTGTAGCATCACCCATGAACAAGCATATCTCTCTATCACTGAGCCGTCTGGTTACCTGGAACCCCTGCAATGTATTACAGACATGATTAGTGGCTCCTGTATCTACACACCAGGTGCCGGTAGATAACACCGCTAAACATGTTTCAACTACTAGTAAATGAGATATACCTTCTTTGTTCCCTTGTTTGAGAAGTGGACAATCAGTCTTCCAATGTCCTGACCCTTTGCACTTGAAACATTTGCCTTTCGGCTTTTTCACCGCGCCTTGAGGTCCCATGCCCTTCTTTGCTGAGTTTGCCTGTTTCTGAATGTTATTCTTCTTCTTACCGCCTTTTGGCTTAGAAGTAGAAGCCTTTTCAGAAACAAAAACATGACCACTCTGCCTAAAGAGAGATTCAGCATCCTGTAGCTCTTTTGCAAGTTCTGCCAAACTATACAACCTTTTGTTCATGTTGTAATTAAGGCAAAAATTATCAAAACTTTTAGGCAGAGTCCCGAGAATGATATCGACCTGGGTTTCTCCATCGATTTCAGCTCCAAGGATCTCTATCTCATTCAGATGACCCATCATCTTGAGAACATGATCCCTTACTGGTGTACCCTCAGCCATTTTTGTATTCATCAAACATTTCATAGCAAACTGCCTAGCTGCTCTACTCTGATGTCCGAAGAGTTTTTTGAGGTTATACATCATGTCATAAGCTGTGGCCATGGCATGATGCTGATATTGCAGTACATTTGACATAGATGCCAGAATGTAACACCGCGCCATCTCATCTGCCTTTTTCTACTTCTTATAAGCCTCTTTGACCTCTTCATCAGAGTTAGCATCAGGCTTAGGTGGGCATTCCTCAACAAGTACATATTTGTACTCCTCAGCAGTCAGAACAATGTCCAAATTACTTTTCCAGTCAATATAATTAGGTCCAGTAAGTTTGTTTTCTTTAAGAATCACCATAAGTGGACTGAAAGAACCCATTTTTGAAATCCTGAGAATCACATAAATAAAATTATGTAGGGCAAAATTTTTTTTGAATTAACTAAATATTGATTCCCTCAAAACAATAATAAGAAATTCACCAACACCTTGAACACCATGAATTTAGCATGCCACGATAGTGTGGACGTATACAAATTCAACTTTATTCAAGTAGATTTTTCTTATTAATTTTACTATCATGTCAATATAACTTTATGACAAATAAAATTAATATGCTGGTCTTGCTCTGGTCATACAAATAATAGCAGTGACTCCGATGGGGAGGATACCATTATTTGTATCTAAGTGTATACCATTACTTAATACTAAGTTCATTACCTTGTAATGAGTTCCTTCAGATGGAGAAGTGAACACATACTAGGTAACTTTCTACAATTATCCCTAAGGAAGTTTGTACTGGTGATCCATAATTATACTCATCCGATATGGAGGAAAGCACTAAAGCCAACACGCAAGTATAATTACATCACCTACAAACCAGTAATGGAGACCATAGGATTTATACTAAATAAAAATCCTCTCCCACTTAGTTATTTAACAATGAGGGTTTTTTACTAGTTGATATTATGTCCATGTTGTCCATTATTAATGTAGGCTTGGTTTTTCAAAAAAAACAACCGCACAATAATAAACATGCAAAATTAGAAAAAGCAAAATGACAAAAATAAGAGAAAATATCCAACTATTATGGTCATCTTTGCTGCTCCGTCCTCAACTATCCGAATTCAACTATTATGGTTATCTCGTCCGGCGTCAGAAACAGCCACCACCTCCATCACGATTGATCAAAAATAATTAAAATTACATCAATCCTATGCCTTCCGAAGGAGTTCACACATAATCTAGATTGAAAAATTAAATTAATAAGCACGATCAACCCTCGTGATTTTAATTACATCCACATCAACAACAACATCCACGACATGTCTGTGGTTTAAACAACACAATCAAAAACATGCATTGGACCATAATAGTTGGATCTAAGATGCCTGCAAAACTGAGTTAGAACAGATCTACATCTATCGACTATTACATAGCGCAAGTTTTATTGGATAATATGGACATATCAATCAATACGTAGATCCAACCTGGCTCTGATACCAATTGATGGAACTGGAGATTCCCAGGACCCTTCCTTTGGTGTGCGTATTGATCGATAGAAAGTTAAACAGATCTAATACGTGTTCTAACCCTTCATAGGCGGAAATTAGGGTTCATGAATTATACCTGCGGTGGAAAGGAGACAAGTAATTCCAGGCAATCTCGAGCGGACGACCCCAAGATCTTCTGCACGTATTCCTTCTTCGACTTGGACGTCGTGTGGGCGACGATCTTCCAACTTTTTCTTCTCCTTGGCAGCACTCTCTTTCTCTCCTTACGTGAATCACGAATTTAGAGAAAATTTCAGATTTCTGATCTCTCATCTGGCGGCCAGAGAATAGAGGATATATATAGGCTACGGCAGGGACCATGAGGAGAAATTAGGGTTAGGCCTCCTAACGGATCTGGATATCCCGTGTTCAGCCCGAACATACAATCCAGGCCCATTAACAATAGCTCGGTTCACTAATGAGCTATTGTTGCACTACCTCCCTAATCTCAAATTATGTTTGTGGACTCCTTTTATTATATGCTCGTTTGGCTCCCCATGTTAAGATATCGTATGTCCGTCGATCAA
Organism: Iris pallida; assembly: GCA_029216955.1. Taxonomy (NCBI): domain Eukaryota; kingdom Viridiplantae; phylum Streptophyta; class Magnoliopsida; order Asparagales; family Iridaceae; genus Iris; species Iris pallida. The sequence continues at coordinate 43,894 of JANAVB010030703.1, read as the reverse complement.
ATTAAGTTACTGACAACTATATTAATTCGACATCTTTTATCCTTAAGTAGTACCGCTCAACTTTATTTGTCATGTCGGATATAATCTACCTGCAGGGTTTACATGACAATCCTTATGAGCTCCTTAAGAGGATATCATCAACCCGATGTATCGGGACATGGATTCCATTTATAATCAACAGCCCATCATACATACAATGTTATTACCCAACTCATAGAGGTTGTTGATCCATAATGAATCTCACTCTTTTATGAGTCAAAGTAATGCACATTGCATATACATGTCCGTTATTATATCCGGATTAAGAGTACAAGCATCCATAATAACAGAGGTATTTGTTCTCTTATGTAGTCAGTACAAAGAGAACAACCTCAAGTGGTCCTGTTCAATACACACAAAGTGTACTAGTGTAAACCTATAGTCAAGATAGACTAATACCAGATTACACTACAACCTTTCCAATAGATTGTCTAAGTCCATCTAGGTTGTGAACTATTTATATACTCCATAGGAAACTGATAATATGATCTTCTGTGTGACACCACACACCATATTATCTACAATATAGAATATCAGACATTTGCATTAATACTTGCAATAAATACAATATGCAAACATTTGCCCATATGATTCTCATTCAAAATTTAAGGAAATAAGGTTACTACAAAAGTGATGCTTTTAGTATATAACCCTAACAATAAGAACTCGGGAATCCATTCTCTTCATGCAACCATTATTTTATTTAACTTAATAGTCTCTACGTTGAGTGAAATCCCATGTCATGGATCATGGTCATTCAAATGAGTACTTCCATACAAGTACGATATGCCCAACTCTACAACGATACCCGTGCGGTTAGGTTATAGGTCTTACATAGCGTAATACAACAATCAAAACTAACCACGGAATAATCATGCCTTGACCATCAAGTACACATGCTGCTTTGGTAGAAAAATAAATAAATAAATTGAAGCCTACATGTGTGCCTGTATGTCAATATTCGGGATCGGCCAATCGATTATAATAGTTCATAGTTAATATGAACGTGTCTCATTCATTCAATTTAATAAGACGACTAGCCAATCTCTTAGTTCCAACTAGGAACGCATGATCAATCATTAGTCAAGTAACAGTCGGGGTCAATTCGTGACAAGGCATAAAAGTCAAATTAGTATTAAGCATGGTCGAGTCCATAACTAGTATAAAATAGTTGGTAACATATTCTTGAAGCCAAGAAAAAGATCTACAAATTTCATGTTGGGAGTTGAAAGAAATTCTAGCCACAATTTCGTCAATTAGGAAATATAACAGTCAGAACAACCAAAATAGGCATTATGCGGCCTATTCTACGACATGCATACGGGCTAACTGCGACATGCGGCTCATGCGACATATGCGGCCCAACTGCGATACCATATGCGCCTACTGCGACATACGCCTCATGCGGCTCAACTGCGACACCATATGCGCCTACTACGACATGCGTCTCATGCGGCTCATTCGCGACACCATATGCGCCTACTACGACATGCGTCTCATGCGGCTCAACTGCGACACCATATGCGCCTACTGCGACATGCGCCTCTTGTTGCTCATTCGCGACATCATCATACGCCTACTGCCTCATGCGGCTAATTTGCGACACCATCATGCGCCTACTGCGACATGTGCCTCATGCGGCTCATTCACGACACCATCATGCGCCTACTGCGACATACGCCTCATGCGGCTCATTCGCGACACCATATGCGCCTACTGCGACATGTGCCTCATACGGCTCAACTGCGACACCATCATGCGCCTACTGCGACATACGCCTCATGCGGCTCATTTGCGACACCATCATGCGCCTACTGCGACATGCACCTCCTGCTGCAGATGAATATAGAACGAACAAAATACTTCTTCCATAACTTCTACAAAACAAATTGAAATCTAACTTTTCAAAAGCCAAACTTTAGTAGAATTAAATTCTCTACAACATGGAACCACTTATTTTCAAAAAACAACAATGTTTGATAGATCAAAACCCTAAAATTCATATGAAACCCAAAACTTTAAAACTTAGATCTACACCCAACCATCCATGGAAATCAAGAACTTCAAGACCTAAACTTGTAAAGGAAGAGAAGATGAACACCATGGACTAAAAATAAATAGGGATGTATGAAATTCCTCAAGGTGTGCAAGATGTACTTGCCTCTCACAAGTGGGTTAGGGTTTGGTAGAGAAGTAAATGTGAATGAATGAAGAGAGAGAATGAAAGAAGAAGTTTTATATCAAGGTCAAGTGGATCTCCACCATTCATTCTCTCTACCAACTCCAAGCCATTCATTTCTTTCCATGTTGAACCAAACCACACCAAGTTGGTTTACCATGAACCGAAATGAACCAAGAGCCAAGAAAAAGCAGAAAATAAAATACAGAAAAATTAATAAGCGTGAAATAGAAGAATTTAAATACAGAACAAATGCATGATAAATATTGAATAAATACATTCAAGAAGTACACGTATAAAATACTTATTCTGGGAACGGGGAGTGACATCTCTACCCTCCTTAGAAAAATTCCGTCCTCAGAATTTCAGATCCAAGCAGGACAGAAATGTCAGAGCTAGACTGATCTAAGTACAAGTAATTTTTGTAAGTAGCTATTCTACAATGTCAAATAGCAAGTAATATATCTATGTTTAACTATCGACGACACCAAGCAATTCTACTCATAAGGTGACAAGCATGAGGAGTTAAGACAATCAAGGTATAGAGAGATATATACCTTGTGAGTCAAACTGGTGCGAATACCGTGATCTGATATCATCCTCACGTTCCCACATTGACTCTCCTAATGAGTGATGACCCCAAGCAACCCGGACAAGGCTAATTGTTCAGTTCTTGAGCATCTTCTCTCTTCGGTCCAAAATGGACACCGGCTGCTCCTCATAAGACAAGTTGGTACCAACAACCAACTCAGAATGATCAAGGATATGGCTGGGGTCCGATACATACCTTCGCAGCTGAGATACATGAAAAACGTCATGCACCTCTCATAACGAAGGTGGAAGGGACAGACGATAAGCAACATCGCCTACCCTATCAAGAATAACAAAGGGTCCTACGTATCTCGGACTCAACTTCCCACGAACGCAAGAACACGTAGTCCCCAACAGAAAACTCTAGCGGCCTACGATGCTGGTCCGCCCAATGATGATGTCGATCCTGCACAACTCGAAGTCGCTCTCTAATTCCCTTAACCAATTCAACTATCTGAATAATCATTTTCGAGCCTAACATCTTCCTCTCCCCGATATCATCCCATGCTAGTGGCGACCTACACTTCTTACCATATAGTGCTTCAAATGGCGCCATCTGGATACTGGTTTGATAACTGTTGTTATAAGAAAACTCAACTAAGTGCAGGTGGCTCTCCCAAGATCCTCCAAAATCTAGGGTGCAAGCTTGTAACATATCTTCTAGGGTCTGAATTGTTCTTTCTGATTGCCCGTCTATCTGGGGATGGTAAGCCGTGCTAAATCTTAACTTGGTACCCAGACTATAATGTAAGCTCTTCCAAAAATGTGATGTAAAGTGGGTATCTCGGTCTGACACGATGCTAACGGGGACTCCATGCTGCCTGACTATCTGCTGCATATACAACACTGCCAACTTTTCTGTAGATTGCCCTACTTTGAAAGGAAGAAAGTGTGCCACCTTTGTAAGCCGATCTACTATCACCCAAATAGCATCTTTACCACTTGGTGATCTCGGTAAATCGGTCACAAAGTCCATTGTGATGTGTTTCCACTTCCATTCCGGGATAGGAAGTGGTTGCAATAACCCAGCTGGCCTCTGCTGTTCTGCCTTCACTTACTGACATACCAAGCAACGGGAAACAAATCTAGCTATCTCCCTCTTTATCCCGTTCCACCAGAAGTGTTGCTTGATATCTTGGTACATCTTGGTCCCTCCAGGGTGTATAGAATATTGAGAACTGTGAGCTTCTGTCATAACCTCCTGTCTGATATCTCTACTAGGCACACATAGGCATGATCCAAACCTAAGCGTACCATTTTCATGAATTTGCATATCCTTTCTGAGTCCTGACTCACATTCTGCTCTAAGCTTCTGAATCCTTGGGTCCTGTGCCTGAGCTGCCTTGATCCTGTCTACCAAGTCGGATTGAACTTGTAAACTTGTTAGAACTTCTACATCACTAGGAAGTATAACTTCGATGCCCATCTCCTGAAGGTCTTCTAAGATGTGCTTCTGCGTTGTCAACATAAATGCGCTGTCTCTCCTGCTAAGAGCGTCTGCTACCACATTAGCCTTGCCTGGATGATACTGAAGCTCCACGTCATAAACCTTGATCAACTCCAACTATCTTCTCTGTCTCATGTTCAGCTTCTTCTAAGTAAAGATGTACCTCAGACTTTTGTGGTCTGTGTACATGTCTACTCGATCACCATATAAGTAATGCCTCCATAGCTTCAAAGCAAATACTAATACCGCCAACTCCAAGTCATGAGTTGGGTAATTCTTCTCGTGGTTTCGAAGTTGCCTAAATACATATGCTATCACCTTTTCATGTTGCATAAGGACACATCCAAGTCCTTTATATGACGCATCACAATATACAGTGAAACCTTCGAGTCCAACTGGCAATGTAAGAATAGGTGCTGATATCAACTTCTGCTTCAGATTCTCAAATGATGCTTGACATTCTGCCAACCAGACGAATGGTACATCCTTTCGTGTCAAGCGGGTCATAGGTGGTGAAAGCCTTGCAAAGTCTGATACGAACCTTCTGTAATATCCTGCCAATCCCAAAAAACTCCGTCCATCAGCTACGGTCTTGGGTACTGGCCAACTCTCTACTGCTTCTACCTTCTTGGGATCCACTGCTACTCCAGCTCCTGATATGATATGACCCAAAAATAAAATATGATCCGACCAAAACTTATACTTGCTGAGCTTGGCATACAACTGGTTCTCTCTCAGAACCTGTAACACTTTTCTGAGGCAGTCTTCATGCTCCTCTTCACTGGCAGAATATACGAGAATGTCGTCAAGAAATACAACGACAAACTGATCTAAGTATGGCATAAAGATGCGGTTCATCAAATCCATAAATATTGCTGGAGCATTGGTCAAACCAAACGGCATTACTAAGAATTCATAATGCCCATACTTCGACCTGAATGCTGTCTTGGGAATATCCTCCTTCCGAACCCTCACTTGATGATACCCTGAACGAAGATCTATCTTGAAGAAAACTCTAGCTTTGCTCAACTGATCAAACAAGTCGTCGATCCTGGGTAGTGGGTACTTGTTCTTTACTGTTGCCGCTTTAAGCTTCCTGTAGTCAATGCACAATCTGGATGACCCATCCTTCTTTCCCACAAGTACTACTGGTGCTGCCCAAGGTGATATGCTAGCTTGGATGAACTTCTTCTCCTTCAGTTCCTCTATGTGCTGATATACCATGGCCTGCTCTGAATCCGCCATTCTGTAAACTCGATCTGATATCGGTTTAGTTCCAGGTGCCAATTCTATACTGAACTCAATATCTCTAATCGGTGGTAGCCCTGGAAGTTCTTCGGGAAATACGTCTAGAAATTCTTCAACTACCTTCAGAACTTGAACTTCTTCTATTGCCGTTATTATTCCCTGCTCTTATTGAGTTGCCTCTGATCTGACTAAGTTGAATCTCTTCATGCCTGGAATATCAAAAGATACACTTCCTCTACGAAAATCTATCGTCGCATGACTATCTTTTAGCCAGCCCATGCCTAAGATAATATCGAAATTTCTAACAGAAAATTCTATCAACCGGACGGGTAAGGAATGCCCGCAAACTACAACGCTACACGCTAGAATAACTCTACTAACTCCTACGAGTCCATTGCCAGTGAGTATATTCAACCTCCCTGGCAATACCTCGAACTCCATTCCTAGCCGTGTCGCAAATTGTGCAGATATAAATGAGTGTGATGCTCCTGAATCAAACAATGCTACTGTGGGATATGAGGCGAAGAGAATATTACCTTCCACAACATATCCCAATTCTAATGCCTCCTCCAAGGACAGAGTGAATGCCTGCCCTCGACCTCCTTATTGGTTCCTAAGTTGCGGCCTAGCCTGGTGCTGCTGCTGGCCCCTGCCTTGATGATGCTGGGGTGGTCTATGCTGGTGTTGCTGTATCGGCGGTCCCTGCAGCCGAAACATCTGAGCCTGCGGCATTAACGGACGCTGGGCCAATGGTCTCACTGCCACTGCGGGTCCTCGATACTGTCTTGCCCCTGGTGCTGGAAGAGCAGGAAACTGCTGCACTGGTCCTCCTGACCTCAAATTCATGGGACATGTGGTAACCCGATGATCTGGATTTCCACATATCAAACACAGTCCATTCAATGCCCGACACACATCTCTAGTGTGCCCTATCTTCCCATAATAAGTGCAGCACGCTGGAGGTTGCTAATTCTTTTTCTGTTGCTGCTGCTGCCTGGGTGGTGGTGCTGGCCCTCGCATTGCCACATCGTGAATGCGGATGCCAAGGGATGGTGCTGATGTTCGGGGCGCTGCTCCCCCTCCTCCTTTAATCTGACTGTGAGATCTCTTCTAACCTCCAGTCCTTGTCGTGATCCTCTGAATGGTGTTCTCATGCCTTCGGGTTGCCGTCAATACTTCATCAAAAGTCTGGTAATTGTGCCTCTCTATCAATTACAAGAGCTCAAGGTGAAACCCTTGCTGGAACCTCATAGCCCTCTGGCTTTCTGTTGCTACCATCTCTGGGGCAAACCTGCTTAATCTGCAGAACTCCGCTGCATAGGCATCTACCGTCTTGCCGGCCTGCTTGAGGTTGATAAACTTCTGTTGTAGCTCAAACTGTGCCACAACTCCATAGTACTTCATCTTGAACCTTGCAGTAAAATCGTCCCAAGCAACAGGACATCTGATGCCTACTTCTTCTGATTCCCACCAATCGCGTGCGAGATCTTGAAGTAATAACTTCACTTGATCCACACGTTCTTCTGTCGGCACCTTAGCTGCTGTCAGAAAAGCCTCAATATCCATAAGCCATGCATCTGCTGAGATGGCATCCTCCGTCCCTTCGAAATGGTGGGAAAACATGTGTGATTGAGACATCCTATAAATTAAAACACCCCACAAGTCTGAAATCAGACCTACATGGGCCACCACTAAAACCTTGTCACGCCCAGAACCAGAATACTGGAGAGCGGGGGAATGACTCAGCCAGCTACGTATTACGGGTAGATGAATATCGTATAAGACGATCAATGCTGTCTAAAAGACGAGAGGGTGCATACTACATGAAAGTCTCACTATGGTCATTTCACATCTATTGTCTCAATCATTTAAATAAGAAACAGAAATAGAGAACATGTAAGATTAAGCAGTAAGGCGTCCCAAACGCTCAGTCAAAATGTTCTTGATACCTGGCTTTATAAAATATAGCCAGATGATGTGGCAAAGTGTACACAATTGTTATCAGCTGCAGTCTGACTTAATTACAATTATGTAAAAGTAAGTACAAGACAATCCGACTAACATGTCGGTGCCAAAAGGCAAGGTATTAAGTAAATAACAAAACGAACAGGGAAGTAAGGAACCCACTTGAGTCCTCATACGATCATCCCTCTAGTATTGACCATCTTGGAGGTGGAAGTAAGCTGAGTCCTCGAGGACCGGCTCTAAATCTGGTCATACAAAACCAGAGAGGTTAGACCTCCAATAGCAACTACCACAAGGAAGCACGATATAAGGAATTAAAACCAGTAATAAGAGAATATGATAAGTAGATCTCTGCTTGCCACGGGGATTCACATAATATCACGACACTTCAAACCAACCTTCCAACCAAACAAGCACAGAAGTTGGCCCGTCATGCCCTGACATTCTGATCATCTCATTTAGGTAACAGAGTAGGTACAGTACACAAACAAATCAATTTAAACAGCCATACAACTACTACGACTTGCTACTGTGAGTTTCAAGTTATCCTGGAACTATGGAATAAATGATTCCGCCGTTCTTACTATGTACAAGCAAGGCTAGTTTATCCAGTCAATCAATTGCGCCAATCATGAATTAGACGAGTCCCAGCGGGACGCCCGTCATCAATCTACAATATACAATAGATAATATAACCAGATATCGCTTCCTGCCCGTGTGGCAGATTTACGGTATCTGCGGGGACCAATCGGCCTGTCGGGCACTACTAGTCCCAAGTGGGCTGCCATGTAAGAACTCAAAAATCCATTCTCTCCATGCAATCATTATTTTATTTAACTTAATAGTCTCTACGTTGAGTGAAATCCCATGTCGTGGATCATGGTCATTCAAATGAGTACTTTCGTACAAGTACGATATGCCCAACTCTACAACGATACCCGTACGGTTAGGTTGTAGGTCTTACATAGCGTAATGCAACAATCAAAACTAACCACAGAATAATCATGCCTTGACCATCAAGTACACATGTTGCTTTGGTAGAAACATAAATAAATAAATTGAAGCCTACATGTGTGCCTGTATGTCAATATTCGGGATCGGCCAATCGATTATAATAGTTTATAGTTAATATGAACGTGTCTCATTCATTCAATTTAATAAGACGACTAGCCAGTCTCTTAGTTCCAACTAGGAACGCATGATCAATCATTAGTCAAGTAACAGTCGGGGTCAATTCATGACAAGGCATAAAAGTTAAATTAGTATTAAGCATGGTCGAGTCCATAACTAGTATAAAATAGTTGGTAACATATTCTTGAAGCCAAAGAAAAGATCTACAAATTTTATGTTAGGATTTTGAAGAAATTCTAGCCATAATTTTGTCAATTAGGACATATAACAGTCAGAAACAACCAAAATAGGTATTATACGGCCTATTCTGCGACATGCATGCGGGCTAACTACGATATACGGCTCATGCGGCATATGCGCCCCAACTGCGATACCATATGTGCCTACTGCGACATGCGCCTCATGCGGCTCAACTGCGACACCATATGCGCCTACTGCGACATGCGCCTCATGCGGCTCATTCGCGACACCATATGTGCCTATTGTGACATACGTCTCATGCGGCTCAACTGCGACACCATATGCGCCTACTGCGACATGCGCCTCCTGCTGCTCATTCGCGACACCATCATACGCCTACTGCGACAAGCGCCTCATGTGGCTCATTCGCGACACCATCATACGCCTACTGCGACATGCGCCTCATACAGCTCATTCGCGATACCATCATGCGCCTACTGCGACATGCGCCTCATGCGGCTCATTCGTGACACCATATGCACCTACTGCGACATGCGTCTCATGCGGCTCAACTGCGACACCATCATGCACCTACTGCGATATGTGCCTCATGCGGCTCATTCGCGAGACCATCATGCGCCTACTGCGACATGCACCTCCTGCTGCAGATGAATATAGAACGAACAAAATACTTCTTCCATAACTTCCATAAAATAAATCGAAATCTAACTTTTCAAAAGCCAAACTTTAGTAGAATTAAATTCTCTACAACATGGAACCACTTATTTTCAAAAACAACAATGTTTGATAGATCAAAACCCTAAAATTCATATGAAACCCAAAACTTTAAAACTTAGATCTAGACCCAACCATCCATGGAAATCAAGAACTTCAAGACCTAAACTTGTAGAAGAAGAGAAGATGAACAACATGGACTAAAAATAAATAGGGATGCATGAAATCCCTCATGGTGTGCAAGATGTACTTGCCTCTCACAAGTGGGTTAGGGTTTGGTGGAGGAGTAAATGTGAATGATTGAAGAGAGAGAATGAAAGAAGAAGTTTTCTATCAAGGTCAAGTAGATCTCCATCATTCATTCTCTCCACCAAATCCAAGCCATCCATTCATTTCCATGTTGAACCAAACCACACCAAGTTGGTTTACCATGAACCGAAATGAACCAAGAGCCAAGAAAAAGCAGAGAATAAAGTACATGAAAATTAATAAGCGTGAAATTGAAGAATTTAAATACAGAACAAATGCATGATAAATATTGAATAAATATATTCAAGAAGTACACGTATAAAATACTTATTCTGGGAACGGGGAGTGACAATTTTTTTCAGGCGAAGGGTTACAACTCCGGTCCTTATTTGGTTTAAGGGTTGTAACCTGGCTCCCGGAGCAGTTCTGTGTCCTTTCTTCGTTTATTGTCTTCACTGTACCAATAGTATTTGAGACGAGTTTCTATTCAGGTGAAGGGCTGCAACCTTGGACCTTGTTTGGTTTAAGGGTTGTGACCTGGCTACTTGAATGGTTTCCTCGTACTCAGTTTACTGTTGTTATCTCTATTATTATCAGTTCTTTATTTATTACCTTTAATATTCTATTATGATATACTGGTTTTAGTTCCTAAGCGAAGTCTCCTTTGTAGCACTTGCTCTTTCTGTGGGTCTGATCCAGCTGGTTTTGTGTGGCCAGATATCGGAGCAACACCAGAGGATCCACCTGTCTTCCAGCCAGATGGTGACCACCAGGCGTAACCCTGGCAACGAGTGGGTTTCTTTTTGTCCTCCCACTTTGTTGTAAAAATTATTCTTTTGAGGCGTTTAGCCGACGAGCACGTGTTAGCCCGTATTGCACCTTTATTTACTGTCCACCTACGAACTGTATCATGATTGAAAGATCCTAGGGTTGATAATGTATGACTGAAATCTTGCTAGTCTTGACATTTTGTATGACTAGCTTCATGATCATCCAATATTTAATGTATGGGATGCATTGCTATTATATATTTGGTGCTCTGACATCTTGTAACTATTATTGCTTGCTTGAGATTGAGACAATAGGCTGGTTCATGACCATAGGAGACTGTTGGCTTGTAGTTGAACCCTCATGTATCTAGACAGCCGTGACCGTATAGCGAGGTGGATTGCACTTCAATATACGTAGCTGGCTATGTACGCCCCGCTCTCCAGTATTCTGGTTCTGGGACGTTATATATATATATATATATATATATATATATATATATATATATATATATATATATATATATATATATATATATATATATATTAGGGTAGATACATAGTGATATTAGCTAGTATGGCTAATACCTTCAAAAAATGGACCTAGAAATAATGTATTGACCTAGTTTGACCCTAGAAATAAAGTATTGACCTAGTTTGACTTTCATAACCTAGAAATTAAATTTTAATTTAGATATCAATGATTATCACTCTAAAATACCAATTAACATTGATATTTTATATTTATGTCTTCGTGATTCTATTTTGGACATTGATCACCGCTTATCGCTCATGACTACAGGAGAGTACATTCTCTAATAGTTTCCATTATCTGATATTTGTTATAATTCATGTACTTAGTGATGTTCTACATGATTCCTGACACGATGGTTACACGAATTAGTTGTTATGGGTTTCGTCATGATATATTGCTTCTTACATCTCATTGTATACCTCGATCATCCTACTTATATGTTGACTCTATATTGTGTTTTTTGTATCGTGTTAGGACTCAAATTATACTATTATGGATAGTCAATCCTATTGGATTGAGCCGTACTATTGTGTTATTGTAGATAGCCAATCCTATTAGATTGAGCAATACTATTATACTATTGTGGATTGCCAATCCTATTTGATTGAGCCGTACTATTGTAGATAGCCAATTCTATTGGGTTGAGCCATACTATTGTGGATAGTTAATCCTATTGGATTGACTACTATTATAGATAGTCAATCATACGTTACCAGTATGATTGAGCCACACTATTGTAGAATTATTTAATAATTGAACACTTATTGGAAATGATGATTCAAAACACATAGTTAGTTCAGTTCATTTTTGTCTATTTCATATTCATTGTGATACACTTTTTTGCTCTGTCTTCTTATTTTTATTGTATGATATGCTTGATAGTCTTGTATTACGATCTCTCATATTATTATTGACATGTTATGGTACAATTCTATTTCTCACCATGTATTATACTCAATATTACTGTTTTATAGCATTTTTCATATAATTAGAACTGCTGTTAGTGTTACATATTGCTCTAATCCTGACTGGGTATATTTTTCAGATGATATAATAAGAGAAGACTTGGATACTTTAGCTCAGGAGGGATTGGTTCCAACTGAGGAGACACCACATGTAGCGACTGAACTAGTTTAGCTATTATTACTGGATTTGTCTCCAGCTTTTGATTTACTAAGATGTTATTATTTCTGAGGGTATATTATGTTGAGATAGTTAGAGTCATGGACTTTGGATGTGGATTTGAGTTATGCTTATGATTCTAGACTTCTTTTGAATTATTATTTTATATCTTTTATGTTATTATTGTGTCATTTATCTTGCTTATAGTTTATTGTGATTGAGTATGAGTATTATCATCTGGTCCTCTATATGGAGTTCAGATATCATTGACAAATTTCATATACTATTGTGTGAGATGTATTAGTTAGTATTGTTAACCTAGACGACGTTCTAATATCGATGCTGGGACATAGGCTGGACGTATCACACATAATCGTACCTTTATATCGGGATGTGGGTCGTAATATGTTTTTATGTTGGACCATGTAAGTCTGGCTTAGCAAAATAGTACGATGTCATAGTAGTGCAACGCTTAGTTGTACTACTGTGAGCCTGTGATACAAGATAGGATATAGGATATTAGGATGAGAGAATATCCAATCACAAATTAGGAATTCTTGAGAGAATCCTGGGATGACTTTTGAGAATCTTATTTTGAATCTATTCGAGTTGCTTCGTTTCACCTTCGTCTTTGTACTTGTCCATTGTTGAATTTGATTTTGTTATCAAGGTGAATCTTATGGACTGAATTAAGGTTACTTTGATGACATATTTTGATGAGGACAGTGAAAAAGGTAACCGTCTGCCTTACTTATGGAGTCTAGAGTTTATCGCAACCATATTAGCTAGCATGACGAAGATATAGAGCCTGATTTTGGATATATTTCTTTTAGTTATGGAATTTAGAGTTTTTGTAGCCAAGCTTGTGGTAGGGCAAAAATTCTAGATACTATAATTATAGAAGTGTGTACCTTAGTTATGGACCCTATAGTTTATCGCAGCTATACTTACTGCTGTGGCGAGAATTTTGGATAACATGATTCTGGATAGACGTGTATGGTTATCATATTGTATCTTAAAATTGGTCCTTAATATATCGTCTCGATCATTCAATCTTGTTACCATTGAGTTCTATTCCATCACCCCTAATAGCTCGGATAGGGGATATCTTTAGTATCTCTAGTCCAGTTCCTTATAGAGTATTACCTTCATTAGTTCTTGAGATTCTTTGGATAGTATATAGTTTGGTAACTTGCAGAATGGTTGGTGTCTAGTTGAGTGTCATTGTTGAATGTTAGGAATATAGTTTATGAGTCTTAGAGTGTTTACTGGTTGTGTATATGAGTATTACGTATCAGTGTATAAGCCTAGAAACAATCCATAGCGTAGTATCCTAGTAAGTATACGTTTATGGTAGGTGTTAGAGTAAAGTTACTAATTAGTACCAATAATGTCAGGAAGGAAAGGAGTACGAGTGTTCAGGGTGGTAAGAGAGGAGAGATAACTTATATGGAAATAAGTTTCAGTAAGTGTAGAGGTATTTACAAGTGTATTATAGTGTGGGAATAATTACGAATTGGTGAATTGCAATACGGATGGAATGGTACTCGTGTGATAGCAGTGTGTATAGTGTCTTGGAGGGTAGAAAGCATTACGTATGGCTATATTTCTAAGGTACGGGTAAGTATCCTAGAGTGATTGTTAAGTGTCAGCATATTGGTTAGTATTAGATTACCGGGATAGGACGAGTAATTATCCAGATGCAGAACATCACAAATACTAGAAGCATTCAAGATATGGGTAACCTAGTGGTTAATATAATAGATATAGGAGAGATCCTTGAGTACCTTAGTATAGGAGTACTTTGTGAGTGTCATGTATAGGAGTTAGTGCCATGTGATAGATAGTATCAAAAATTAGGGTAGATATCCTATTAGATAGTAACTTAGAAGTCTTTGTATAGCATCCTAAGTGATACGTGCCAGTGATTTAAGTGTGTCCATGGCCTAGAACCATAATATATCATTAGTATTAGATATGGTAACCCTTCGTATTAAGTATTTTAGCTAGATTGATGTTTGTGAATAACTGGAGTGAGTATCAGAGATAGGTAAGAAGTCTAGTTATGTCACTTATGGCACCGCAAATTATTTCGTACCAACGTAGGAAGACACCCCAACAGGGCAGGGTTTTGTAATAATGGTCGAGGAGGCCGATGCTACAGGTGATGTGTTAGCATATTTTTTTATTTTGTTCTATTCTTTCCTTCCTTTTCCATATGTTATTTTGTGTGCTTTTTTAGTACCTTATAGATTGCCTTTGTGCTATAGTATAGTTAGTAGAAATTTCTGACTGAGACTGCAATATTATGGCAAGTAATATCATAATCATGCATGTTATTTCTTTCAATAGAATTGTACATTGTATGATTTTAGATAGGACTTTCTTGAATTTTAGATAGGACTTTTTTGGACCATGATTGTTGGGGTTTGACCATAGCGAATATTATGATGAATAGGTTATGACTGACCAAGAGAGAGGTGGTGGTGTTAAATTTCGAGGACGGAATTTTTCTAAGGGGGATAAGATTGTATCTACCTAATTCCAAAAGAGGAGTATTTTTGTCATTTCAATAATTATTTGATAATTGTATTATTGAAAGTAAAATTTATTATATATGTATTGGTTGTGTGCTTGCTAATTAGAATACACCATGTGATTAGTTGGTTAGTGGATTAGCCAATTTGTTAGACTTGTGTTAGTGGACCAATTATTAGACTTGACATAACACTAGAGCCCAACAATTAGATTAACATGGCACATGGACCAACACTTTAGACTAGGCCTAATTAGACTCAAATTAGTCATTCTATTAATGAATTGAGATTATTTTATTTACCAAATTTGGATTAAAAGCTTCCATCCATTAAATTAGTCCTTATGACAAACTTAGAGGTCAATTGGGACACCCTTGGCATGAGAGGACCTCTTCTGGCCGGCCCTATAAGGAGGGAGATCTCTCTCTCTCTCTTTTTTATTTGTGCCATTATTTCTCAATTTGGTGTTCTTCTCCAAATTGATCCATCCCTCCATAAATTCCACTCAATTCTACTTCAATTCCTTCCAATTTCTCTTCATTCTCATTCCTTGAAGGAGCCTAGGAGCTTGGCGGCTAGGAGCACTAATGGAGGAGGCTATTTGCTAAAAATTATGTATGAATCGTGTCCATTGGGCTTTGCATTGAAAATTCATCTCCTAATAGGTATACATCTTAATTTTTCCTCTAATTAGACTCTAATTGTTCAATTTGACCATTAGGAATCCACCCATGGAGTAGGACTACATATAGGGGAAAGAATTAGGCTATAATGCCTTTATGTGAATGTTATGTTGAGATTTGTGCCAAATTTGGAAGAATTTTGAGATTGGTGCACCAAGTATTTTTCATTTGATAATTTAGATCTAATTAGACTTATTTTAGTTGTGTGTATCTAAATTCATATCCATAATTGGATACATAAGGTAGGACACAAAGTCATTTGGGATTTGTTTTCCCTCCGCCTTGTGGCACACATATCTAATTTTCCATGATACATTATATTAGCTATAATTGTTCTAATTAGGCTCTAATCTATGTTTTAGGCATGCTCATGTGATTTGGTTAGAATCGGACAATGTTTAGTATATGTATCTTGGACGTATCATGAGAGTATCGTAGATTGGTGCAATACTAGGGTGACGGACACTAAGTGTTTGGATTTGGCACTTATGTGAGTGTCATATAGATGTGTGTGTGTATCTACCTATATGGATACCTATATGAGTATGTGTATGTATCTATATAAGTATGTAAATAGTCATGTGTGTATGTGTACCTATGTATAGATGTGTGTGTGTGTGGATAGATATGTATATCTGCATAGGGTGTGTGTGATGGAGTGTAGCTATAGTAGTAATGTAGGGGGAAGGAATCTTGTGTGCAACTAGCAATTGCTTTGGAAGCCTACAGCAGTACTGCTGCTTGAGACTGTAGTAGCATACAGCAGTAGTAGCAGCAACAATAGAAGGAAAGGCAACTTAGATAGCTAGTAGTAGCAGCAGTAACAACTGTTGTAGGTACAGTATTTAGGGGTAGTAGCACAAGCACTACCAATGAGCATTAGGGGCAGTAGCACAAGCACTAGCAGTGAACATTATGGGCAGTTTAGCATAAGCAGTGTAATCTAAGGCTTAACAGAAGTAATAGGAAGTATGGATTATAGTAGCAGTAGTAGGAGTGATACATGCACTGCTGCATTTGCAGCAGGTAGGTAGAAGCAGTGCAGACAGTATAGAGGGGTAGCTATTAGCAGTAACAGCAGCTATTTTAATAATATATCGGTTACAGTTTATAATTGCAAATTGTGGTAGCAGTAGTTGGTCAGTGTGCAGTTTAGTGTATTGTGCTTAGGAGTGTGTGGTTGGACATGTAGGCTAAGCAAGGGTTGCAAGGAACTTTGTGTAGGGAGTGAGTATGTACATGTGACCTAGTGTTTTAGTGAAGCAGACAGTTAGTCTGGTTATGTGTAGCTAGTATCATAGGGTAGGTAAAATAGGATACTTAGATATGGGTATATGTATAGGTATTGGTAATATGTTAGTATAGGTAATATTATGGATATGGTAGATAAATGAGTATATAGGTAATGTAGGGTATTTGGGCATACCTAGGTAATATGTTGACATGGTAAAGGAAAGTTAGATAAGGGTATGTATAGGGTATTGACCTAAGGTATATTGGTATAAGTCTATATATATATATTATAGGGTAGATACATAGTGATATTAGCTAGTATAGCTAATACCTTCAAGGTATGGACCTAGAAACAAGGTAATGACGTAGTTTGTATAGTGTTTCGATCCGCACGGTGCATTATGATGGCTAGTTTGTTCCATGAAGCCTTGTTGGACTTAGAAATAAGCGAAGGATCGCTCAGAAGGCTATTAGATCATGGCGGGAATCGTCATATAAATGTGAGTAGTGTTGAACCATTCGAAGATCCTTTAGCTTCATGCAAATAAAAAGGATTAGTATGCTATGTTTCTTGTTGAGTTGCTAAATGCTATCTTGTATGGAATCCAGAAAGGTAATGAATGATAATTAATCACGTGACCCAAAAACTGTTGCGTATCATTTTATGAATTTTGTGCTTATGTATTGTTGTAACAAATTACATGACAGGTGAAGCAAAAGTCCCAAATACTTGGATGGTGAGTATATCAAGCCTTAGCTCGATGAATAGATGGTAAGACAGATAATAAGACCCAAGAATGGACAGTGAGTATGCTTGAATTATGACTGAGAGAATGTATAGTATCAAAGAGGCAGAATGATTAAGTCCCTGGATTGGGCATTTGGAATTTGTGAGCTCAGCTCAAGGTAATTATGGCTAGATGGATGAGAATGGTGGCTTATTTACTTAGTTTTCCTTAATATGTATTATATGTTTTCTTCATAGATAAGTTGCAAATACTTGCATGGTCATGGTCATGGACAACTTGTGCACAAGGTAGTTCCTTGAACGGTACTCCGAGGCCACGACCCGATTTAACCTAGGAAGAACAAGGATTGGTGTCAACGTACTGACATCAGGATTTTAGGACTTTCAGTGGGGCTTACTACCTTGCACTGAAAGGGCACCAAAATCTTATAGTGTTGAAGTAGTAGAATGGTGATTCGAAAACCTCCAATGGGCTCGTAACCCATCTGGAGTTAGTCCTTTACCATTATATAGTCTAAGATGTTATTTCGCCAGTGATCTTCATATAGATAGGTCTTATGCAGGCAAAGTAAGTTATTACTCAATTACAGAAAAGGATGTCGGCTGTTGGTAAGAATCACATGAACAGTGACAATTATGATATTATTTCTAACAATGTCTTATGCAGGCAGAGTAAGTATTATAAATACACAGGGATGGCTACATGACCGTGGGTAAGAATCACCAAATGATGATAACATATATGCTTTACATTATGCTGGCTAAATTAGATGGGTGTGCTGAAGCTTTTCTCGCAAGACAATGTCTTCTTCTATCCAGGACATAATGTATGGAACAGTGTAACTCAGTGTATTAGTGAGATTGTAAGCCAACTCGGTAAGTTCATCGCAAGCCAAGTCAGCGTGTTTGGTTGTAAGCCTAAATGATAATTAATTCAAAATTGGCTATTCAAAAGTCTTGTAATCTGATGTAAACTATATTCAGCTACAAATCTTGCAATCTGTTACAATTATCAATAAAGATACATGTTTCTTCATATCTTGTTGTGACTTCAATTTATCTGCTTGGTTTTTTACGTTGTTGTTGTTTTCTGAGAAATACCAGAAATTGAAATAGTTTTGCCTTTGTACAAGTGCAATCTAGAATTGTACTGCATCAAGCCCAGTAGCTAGTTTTCGATCTTCCAGGATTGGGGCATTATAGTATGGTATCAGAGCACGACTTTACGTCGTGGATTCTTATCCGATTTGTTTCAATCAAAGTTGCTCTTATGATGATTCAAAGCTTCTTCCGCGATGATTCAAAAGTTGCTTCTGTGATGACTCAAAAGTTGCTTCTGCGATTACTCAAAGTTGCTTCCGTGAAGAAATCAAAGTTACCTTGTAAGCCTCCTGAATTTCACGGATTTTTTTAATTTTTTTAAAATAAATTATTTTCAATAATTTATTTTTATTTGAATTATTTTTTATCATTAATGCACTTTTCTGTGACTTTGATTCTGGAGCATCAGAGATGTTAGTCTCTGGAAACTTTCTTCACTAATTCTGTAGTAGACATGATTATCTTCCTGTTGATATATCATGTCCAACTTAAACTTGTTTCCATGTGCTCTTTTTGCTTCGCGCAACTTTCGGGTCAATTTAGACCAATTCATCGTCTGTCGTAATTTGTGATTTAACTTCCGATTTAATTTCGGGATCCGACATCGGTCCAATCTGATCGATCCAATATATGGCTCTGACCTGTTTTGAGTCTACTATGCACATGCAACTTGCATGCCACCCAATTAATCTCCCTTGTGCTCCCATTTCATCCATGAATTTAAATGACTTAAATTTGTGATTTTATTTAAATCTTGGCCCACACTTGGACAAACTTGACCCAACACCCAACCCAATTTGGTGTGGCCCATCTCATGTCTGCCCATACACCCCACTAATGTTTCTTCCTCTTTCCTACTCTAAAATCTCTCTCTATATCTATAAATATCTAACACTCTTATATATATATATATATATATATATATATATATATATATATATATATATATATATATATATATATATTAATGTTTCTCCTTCTTCATTTAATGTGAACTCTCACCTCACTTTCTCTCTCTTCCACCCCCTAATACCAGCCGAACACACACACACACACACCACTCTTTCTCTCTCTAATAATATCTATCTCTCTTTTTTTATATAATATATACATATATATATTATACTATGAATCCCTCCCATCAACATCTCACTCCCATCATTTCACAGCAGCCCACTCCACACTCCATCACTTCTAGCCGGCAGCAAGCACCCCCTCCTCCAACTCCTTCTTCATATTCTTCTTCTCCTCCTCCTTTAAACCATTAACACCATAACCACCATTACCACTCTTCATCATCACCACCATCAAGAACCATAACCACCACCAACTTCTTCTTCTTCTTCTTCTTCTCTCCTCCTCCTCCATGTGGCCGGCGAGCCCCCCCCCCCCCCTCTGCCAAGCAGGACAGCCCGCTGCAGCGGCCTGCAGGCCATAGCAGTGGCAGCCATGCACCGTCGCGGCCACCGTCGTCGCCGACGAGCCCCCCACAAGCCGCGCACGACCCCGGCGAGCTCCCCCTTGGCGCACCCCCTCGCCCCCGATGCAAGAAACGCACGATTCGTGCATTTTGCATGAAATTCCGTCGTGACGCGCGCGGGATCGAACTCTGAAATTTTGTTTCAGAACAACGACTTTGCGCATATTGTTTGAGAAATTTGTCCGTTGGATCGTTGATCCGTCACTTCTGTCTCCATCTCGGTATATACCACTTCATCCCTATCAAATTTCAACCGTTAATTCCATCATTTGCTATGT
The DNA here is from genome assembly GCA_029216955.1 of Iris pallida. Classification (NCBI taxonomy): domain Eukaryota; kingdom Viridiplantae; phylum Streptophyta; class Magnoliopsida; order Asparagales; family Iridaceae; genus Iris; species Iris pallida. The sequence goes on along the minus strand of JANAVB010030703.1, from coordinate 23,646 downwards.
GAAAATCGGCTACAGATTTGACACTTTAAATTGTGTTATTTTTGGACAATTTTGTGGAGCCAACTTCATCGACTCATATCTCCGTCGTCGTAGATCCTTTTGGCGTGCTACCAGTTCCTATGGATAGCTGGTATAACCCTCTTCCTGCCCCCTTATATTTTGTTTTATTGTGAGCTTGTTTGATTGGTTGAATTTGACGCTAAAGTTGGCCATCCGAATTCGTAATTTCCAATTTACATAATCCCAATTTTGGACCCGGGACTCCGGATTCCATTTATGACAACACCAGTAGACTCGTAGCATCATTCTGGCATAATTTCATATAAAGTTTATTAGATTTAGAGGACGTGGGCCCTGGCATGGCACGTATTTTGGTGCAAAGCAGGCCCCACAGTCCGAGTCAACGGGTCATTTTGAGATCGTCTCATCGGAATCTAATTCCGGATATACCATTGAGTTCGTATCGTCATTCTGGACTCATTGACATATAATTTGCTGAGTTATGAGGACATTGGCTCCGATACACTTTTTTGTGCAAATCAAAATTTTAATGTCCTGGTCAATGGACCAATTTGAGATCGGGTCAACGGAATCCAATTCTGGATATACCGTTGGGTTCATATCGTCATTCTGGATTCGTGGACATATAATTTGCTAGGTTTAGTGGACTAGTATCCTTGCATTTTTTTGGTGCAAAGCGGGTCTGACACGGACACCGTTTTGATCCGAAATTACTTTTTTACCCCTGTGTCCAAATTGGACTTATGGATAGGCTATCCTAGCTGATTTGACCATTCTGGATACGTTGCTATTGTTCGTTTTATCATCCGACAATGTTTTTGATATTTTTTTATGTATCACCTTTTATGATAATTAATTTTTATTACGTTCGTATTTCAGAATTAGTACAACGAAACTGAGATCAGTCGATTCCAGTGATCTCATATCGCTGAAATTGACAGATGACCGTGTGGATCACTATGATAAGATTATTAACCTTACCGTTGATTATCTTATTTTGATTTGCGTGTTGTAGGTTTCGATGTACGAATAACGCGGTCCAACTTGATATTTTAATTATTAGATTAGAGTTGATCATGTTTGACCAAGATATATGGTATCTTGGTAGGTAAATATTAGAAATATGATACTTATACTAGTTTTAACCTCAATTGACCAAGTTTGACTGTTTTGACAAAAGTCAACTACAAGTCAATACTTGGCCTAGAATTGACTAAAACTTGACCAGAGTTGACCAGTTGACCAAAAGTCAACTCTGAGTTAACCATTAGCCTAGTTTGACTTTGTGTAAGTTTGACCTAGTTTGAGTTTATACGACCTATTTGACTTAGTTGACTTAGTTTGACCTAGATTACATAACTTATATTATATAATCATGTCTAACATTGTTGAACCCTAATTAGCTTATATATATCTCATCTTTAAGTCTGTGACATCACTTTGAGCATCGACCTCATTTGACAGCTCAGGACCGCAGGTGAGTACATTCTCTGATAGTAGTTCCTTGTCTTGATATCTTCTATATCCGATTCAGTTATAGTGTTTACTTGATTCTTGTCACGATGGTGCACGAACTAATATACGTCAGATCCTGGCATGAGATGTTATTCCTGGACTTTTTTGGTATATTGGTACATTGTTCGATCTTATTTCTTGTACTTGTATAGACACCGATTCCTGAGGAGAATTAGCTGCCCTCTTGGAGAATCCCGTGTCATGACGTGCTATGTCCGGATCTATATACTATTCGGGGATGGGAAGTTATTATAGGTTATGTGATCAATACCCCCATGTCACTATTTCTTGTGCTTGCGTCACCCTCACTGCACGTAGGGTATAGCGAGATCTTATATTTCTTGTGCTCGTTTTCCATGTTGGTCGGCTTGACCCTTCTTGAGATTTTTCTGTGATAGTCGGGCCAAATGGGATAGCCTGATCTTGACCCAAGCCGATCACATAATACTATAATATCTCAAGGCACATTTTATGTTTACATTATACATCATATATATTACTGTACTGTTCTACATTCCAGTATTTCATACCTTGACATGATATCCAGTTTTACATGTCCATTTATATTTTAGTCTTGATATTTCATCTTATATTTCATTATAATTGTCTCTTATAGAATTTGTCAATTCATATGGAACTGCTATTAGTTTATGTACTTGTTTCCATCCTGACTGGATACGTTGACAATATTTTTAGGAGTTGTTATGCCCTCATTATTGGACTACAGGATGTTGCTAGCTGAGGCAGATTCGATATTCTCTCAGCGTGAGTTGTCTTCCGTAAGTGTTAGGCCTGGTAGTTATTTAGTTTTGTTATTGTTTTTCTTCCGTTCATTTTTTTGTCTCTTATGATCCATTGTAGATTCTAGTTGTTCTAGTTTATTGTTATTATTTCTTGTCTTATCTTCCTTAGCTTTTGTGATATGATATGTGTACCTTTATAGTTATGGATCTTTTAGATATTGTAGTTAGTATCGGGTACTTGACAGCGCCTTACCGCCGACACTGCGACGTAGGCTGGGCGTGGCCCACGTATTTGTACCCGTATATCTGGGTGCGGGTCGTGACACATTTTTGTGGTGGCCCATGTGTCAACCCCTTGACCATTTTTTTCTTTTATTTATTTATTTAATTAAATCCCCTCTTTTATTCTCTCATTTATTGTTATGTTTTACTCTTAAATACCAATAGAGGATTAAATGGGAAATAAAAGAGTTAGCAGGACCTTAGAACAAATTGCCAAATACATGGGATCTTATTTGCAAGTCAACAAACATAACTGCCAAGCAATCGGCCAAGCCTGTACCTTCTATTAGGTTTTGAATTTGGATTTTAAACCAAATAAAGAAGCCAAATCTGAGATTTATTTGCTCGAATGCTATTTAAATTCGATTCAATGGGGCTTGGACCAAATTTTGAATTCCTGTTGGCTTACACAACTGAACGTATCCCTCAAAGCCCTAGCTTTGCCAAGAGTTAGATATCTCCAAATCGACTTCATTCGGATTCCCCTCTATCTTTCATGAACTGAATTCTCAACTATATATATATATCTAGAGTTCGACCAAGTGGAAACCCTAGAAATCTTGCATCCACCTATTACTCTAGTCGCACCAATCTCGGATACTTCGTGGAAGAGACAAGTTCGAGTTCTTCAAACAGGTAATCACCTTCCATACTCTCAATCTTTCACTTTTAATCTCAGTATAGATTTGATTTTACTCTCAATATCAGGGTAGGTGACTGTGTTAATGCCAAGAGGAACTAATGGAATATAAGGCTAACTTTGGGATAACCAGAACAGGGACCACGCCATTCGTAACCAGCAGCTAATAAGATTATCATAGGTACTTAATGTACCATCGAGTATGTATCAGGCCGTAGGCAACTCTCTATGGGTGGACAGACGAAACTGCTGTGTACATATTATATCGACTTCACACCTAGTATTAGCTTGCACAGGATGTAACGATTGCCCAGGTCCTGTCGGACAGGATTACGGAGATACCAAGGGGTATCAGAGATGATACAGAGTATCGGGTGGTGTAATTGGTAAGAACACGTGATATCTTAATTGATCTTGATATCAACTTGATACTGATACCCCACCCGACACTTGGTATCAGATTACTACATTGTCTCGCCCTTGACCCTTAGAATCATGTTGATTTTGAGTATCAGATGACACTTGGAATATCGAGTATCAAAGTTGGAGATAGAGGGGAGAAAAACTATGGACTAAATTTGTGGTTAAATCAACTAACACATAGGTAATGATGGTTTCCATCGGATTATGAACCCAAATGCATTTGAAAAGGAATGAGTTAGGAATGCAACTAGTGTAAGGATCAAATGATATATAGGATTCATCCTATTAAGTCCAATGATACCTAACATAGCCATTAGAGCTAAGTGAAATTGCTGTCATAAAACCTTTGTGTAACCCAGTATACATAGAACAGGGGGGTGCATTGTTGGTATCAGTCCCTCGAAGTCACATTAGGGTACCAACTAGATAACAGGTGTGGGTTCTAGTTGGTAAATTCATAAATTGTAGAGGACGGTACTTGAAATACCTACAGGGCATTGCAGCATGCAGAAAACACATTTGCACCTTGTTCAGGTGACATGTTCTGTTATTCCAGTAAGCCAAGTTCCTGATATTACCAATATCACTACATCCACTTTGGCCTAAGTTCAAAGTATGAGGTAATATTTAAGGGGAGAGTGTAGAAAACTCTGCATGTTGGTATCAGAGTATAGAAGACTCGGTATACGGGTATCAAGAACAGAATCTTGTGCCACAGGAAATTGCAAACAAAAGAGAGGAGTATCAAGTAGAAATCTGGGAATATGACAGTAGTAGTCCTAGGACACCAAAGGGGATTAGCTACATGTGTACAACTATAGGTTTGGGAAGGAGTTATGGTGTGAGAGTAATTAATGCACAGAAACTGAAATGTAGCCATTGTCAACCTGGTAGTAGGTGTAGGATGCAGGGGCAGAGATTTGAATGAGTAGGTTTTGTTGTGTATCACTAGCCATACACAGAGCAGATATCAGTCCATAGGCCAAACGGCAGAGGTGCTTGCAGTAGCAAGCATGTAACAGCATGCATAACCAATGTAAGACTTGTCTTACAGAGCAGTAGGTGGCAGGGCAGATTGGGCCATAAGGTATACTAAGGACACGATATTGGACACTGGTGCAGGATATAGGTATGGAAGAAGGGGGGTTTATCTAACAAATAGAATCTTATATAGTAGACCAGTCCTGAAGCAGATCAGATATACACTGAGTATCAACACCCCATGATAGGTTAGTTGTATACCATGTATTGGTTGCCAACAAGAATAATATAGTGTATTAGCACTGATATCCTCGATGCACACAAGTAACAAGTGTCAATACTCGTGTGACCAGTGGGATTAAGTTCTAACCAGAGACTAGTATGGGGTTTTCCTGTAAGGACAGGGTACTACCATAACAGCAAGGTATACGAAATATCTGGATAGGAAATAATGGTGTAAGTTTAAGTTAGCCTAATGTGTAAGGGATTCATAAGTGAATATAGGTCATGTGTAGGTCAGCAATGAGATTTCTGGATAGAGAACAGTAGCTTGTAGGCTACCTATTACAGAGACACTAGACACATATAGGTGGACACAGGTATCCTTCATTCACCATTCCTGGATTCAGTCACATATGAATGCTCACATGGGATGTCCTACAGAGCATTGGTTCACTGCATATAGGGTTCAGTAGGGTATTAAGGATTTGTTACTGCGTTGTGTGCGGTCGATTTGTTCACTGCCTGCACTTTTTATCCTTGATCAGTCCTCATGTCATGATAGCACCCAATCCTTCCTTTAGGATCATTTCCAGAATTCTTTAGATCATGTTAGTTGAGGGTATCCACATGTTAGTAGCAAGATTAAATAGTATATAGAAATTGGACTCTACAACATGGAGGACTCAACTTCATAACTTGTTAAAGTCCATGAAACATTAGGCATGAAGTCTCCTTTGCCTAAGGCCAGTTTAACAGTAAACAGTGTGACTAAAATAAGAAGGTATAGACTATATACACTGGTAAGTTGGTATCAGTTGGTACACTAGAGTCTCAAGTAAGTATCTAAGGAGAGAACCTTACAAACTATAAATGAGAGTAGTAAGTAAGGGTACAAACACGCATTGGGGAAAACAGTATAGATAGGAGAATTTCCAACCTATAAAACTTAGAAGCCAACTAAGGTGGAAATGACCTAGTAACCTAACAAATCAATAAATATGCTTATTTACACTCTTAAATTGTGTGTTGATTATAAATTCATAATACAGGTTAATTAAACTTTGAATCAGCTTTTGACCTGTAACACCCAGTTTTCCAGATGAGGGTATTTTTGAAATTTTGTAATTATAATTATTATTTAAGGATGTTTATTTCATATTATGATTTTTAGTGATTTTAATAATTTTTAGTAGAATTAATTTTGGGCCTATAGTTGACTTTGACTAGTGTTGACTAGAAGACTAACCTAGTGACTAACCTAGGTTAAGACCCCTTGGTTAGGTTAAGTAAACTTGGTTTGACCTAATTTAGTGAAGTTTAAGTCATTGGAACTTGTTTGGAGAGATTTGGAGTTGATTTGACTAATATGGCTTATGACCATAAGTCATGATTAGTGACTTAGGACTTGGCCCATGGCCCATAACTAGAAGCCCTAACCCTAACTAAACCCTAAATGACCAGCCACATAGGGATCCTAACCCTATTTAAACACTTATTCATTAGGGTTGCCTCTTTTTATCATTCCAACACTTGGAGAAAAGAGAGGTATTCTTTCCCCTTCCAAAAATTTCCATTTATTCATTTGATCTCCTTTTTCATCCTAGTCTCTTGCATTAGGTCCTAATTTCTGTATATTTTATGATTCTGGAGGTTAATCTCAGCTTTGGGCTCATTTGGAGCATTTGGCCATCAAGAGGAACACCCCCCATTTGGAGCTTTTCCATACAATTTGCACCTATAGGTAAAACTCCTCAAATTGATTTAAATTGCTGTTTTCTTTGCATTTAGGGCTAGATCTAGGAGTCCCCTAGCTGTCCCTGGAAGTTGGGCACAATTTGTATCGGTTTCGTGTCCGTATCGGACACGTATCCATTTGATAGGCTAGGTGTTCGATAGAATGTCCCTTAGGAAATTATTTTCGATTTTTGAAAATGTAATTACATGGGTTGATAGATCTTGGTATGTACATTAAATTTTGTGAAGAGTGTTAGGTATTTTGGTGTCTTTTTGTGTCGAATTTTTGTGTTGGACACGCTGTGCACACACGTACACTGTGTCCTGCTACTCGGGGTCAATAACTCCCGACACAGGACACGTGGATATGCTATTTTTGGCGAGGAGCTTGGGGCATCGACTGCCACCATCCTCCCAAAAAATGGGAGCACGTGGTTGCGTGTGCGAGGAGAAATCCTCCTTGCACTGGCCGCACTGGCCGCGCGCACGCGCTGTGCACGCGTGGTATTCGACCACTGACACGGCTCTATAGCCGACACGACACGATTCTAGGACACGATTCAGGGTATTGGTTGTGTAGCCCTATGAGGGGCGAACACGTGGGCATGAGCATGAGTCGTGTCGTGCCCTGTGTCGCGTGCACGAGACTGTGTCCTCGCTGCACGAGGCTGCCTGTGAATGATTCAGATTTTGGACACGTTCGTGTCCAGTGTTGGGACACGATACAACTTGTGACACACCCCCACATGTGCATGATTGTTTGTCAACCATTTATTTGGAGTTTTAATTGATTTTTGAATGTGAGTTGGGTTTTGAAAATGTTCTGATACTGGTTCAGTATCAGTAAATTATCTAGTTTTTTTGAATGGTTAATTCGTATTTTTTCAAATGCAATTAAATGTTACATTAGGTTAATTTGATGATGTTATATGTACATGATGGCTGGGCTTCATTAGATGTAAGTTGGATGTGGTTTACATTTCAAATTTTGGTTTTTCCAATGTCATTTGATATCAAACTGATTTCTTTAACTGTTAACCATAACTGGGATTTTTGATTTACTGTTTTAGATGTTAACTAGGATTCACATGTAAAAAATTAGATTTGATTTCTGTAATGAACTTTGAGGATTCAAATAGATGTAACTGTTAATAGTTGATAACCTGAGATAGTTCAGGATTTTTGGGTTTGATTGAGAAAACCTAAAAACTGATTTGGGTAGTAGGTTGATTCACTGTTAGTTCGATTTCATGCTTAATACATGTTTCATATGATAACTGAACTGTCATGTCCCATTAAGAAAATCTGAGAATACAACCCCATGCCACCTACTGAAATAAGAATTCTGCACACACATTCCAACCTATTCAGTCCAGTTTTAGAGGAGAATGAGGTTTCACATTGTATTTGAATGTTAACTGTCATTTGTTCTCAGGAAATCCTGAGATTCCTATTGCTTACACTGTACACACACACACATATCTCCACTCTTCTCTATCAAGTTCTGCTATGGGTTCATATATTCTCCTCATGTCCAAACCTCTTCCATGTTCTGTCCCATATCCAGTGAACAAGTTAACTTAGTTTGAACTTGAAACAGAAAACCTGAGAATCCTAATGTATTAACCTGAGAAATTGTCTAACAGTGAGGACTGAGAGATTCTTCACTGCATTCCCATTTAGATAGCATGCACATGTTAGCATGACCTGCACATAGATCAATTAGGAATTTCAGATATGCTTGACACACCCTAGCTAAATGCACACACACACACAACTGTCAATAGCCATGTTAATTTCAGTTCACTATTCTATTTTCCTGAAACATTGTTTCAGCCACACAACCCCTGTCTCCTATTTGTTCACTGCTATATGTAAACTGAATTTAATGTTTAGGCTTCATAGTTCATATGTTAGGTTGGCTTGAGTTGTGTGTTGCAATATGTTCATATTTTTCCAAATTCCTGAAACCTGTCACACTGAAACTGTTGAGAACTTGAAAGCATGTTTACACACACTTTGCACCATCTCTGAGACACTTGGACACTCATTTATACACTCCTTGACACCCTAACTATCGACACCACTGTCATGAACACACACCCTTCATGATTGGTCATACACACATATGTTAGTTTACAGATTTCACACACAATCACCTTCCATGTTTTGTATGTGTATAAGCATTCCCTATGTATCTCTATATATAAGTATATAGATATGCCTCTATGTACTAATATATATATATACATGTAAATGCCTTTGTACCTAAACATGAATACTTGTATGCAGTATATGATGTGAGAATCCTATCTATGCAAGCATGGGTATATAGAGCTAAATGAATACATGAATGTATGTATAGATGATATGTATAATGTGTGATGCCTTGTGGCTTGTGATGTTGCTTGGTTGTATGCTAGTCTAGGCTTGGTTAGGCCTAGTGATACTTGACTGGACTAGGATTGACCTAGTTTGACCTAGACAGTTGACCATGTTTGACTTAGAGTTGACATTGACCTAGATTGACCCAGAAATCATGTAGATTGCATAGTAGATTTATTTACCTTATTTTAAACATGTCATAACCCATACTGCTCTATTTAGGACATTGTGACTCCGATGCAGACATCTGATATTTCATTACTCTTTTCAGAGTATCAGGCGCGTACATTCTCTGATAGTTCTCTCATTTACTTGTCAATTACTGTACTTCAGTTCTAGATAGTTTTATGTGATTCTTACAATACGTATAGATATTTCTGGATTCATGTATACGACACACATACCATTAGTCTGGCCTCTATTTTTGGAATCACTACTGGCATCACCTTCTGGAATCACTACTGGAACCACCTACTGGAATCACCCTGGAATCTTTTGCAGGTATCATTATGTTTGGCTGGACTCATCCGATTTCTCGTATCGTTTTCTGGATTCACTTGTACTTGCTGGGCGGGGAAATATTAGAATAGGCATGTGAACATACCCAAATACTAGAACCACTCCCTTGGAATAATACTAGAATGATAGCCATCTCACACCCGACCAGGTGTGTGATGTGCCGTATTACCTACAGCCGTTCACATGTCGATCCTGATATTTTAAAACACACTGTTAGAGTATAGGCTGGACTCACCCTGGAATCCTTGATCACTATAACTGGAATCGTCCCTTACTGGATTCATCTTGTATGAGATTCATCATGTACTGGACTGACATTGGAGTTACACTGGTTTATATTTTTTGTCTGGACTTTATATCATATTACCCTGGTTCAGCTAGTTCTATTTTTTTACATTCTTCATTGCTATGATTCTTCTCTTGTTTAGTTATTTACTTTCCTTGTACTTTATCTGTCTTTCTTACCATCACCTGAATATAAACTACCATTTTTATCAATACAACTGTCTATAACTGCTTTATAGTTCTTTGTCATTTACTTGGATTTTCTAGATGAGATGTGCTCGTTCCTGTCCTGACTGGTCCTGTTGAAATTTTACAGATGATTGCCCTGAGGATGCATGCCCTACATATTATGGACCCGGAGACGGGATGACTACCTTTGGCCCCGACTTTCAGGAGTGATCGGGATTTAGTTTAGTAGACTAGTATCTGTTTTCATGTTGAACTTGTTATAGAAGTTTTGAGACTTGTGTAGTATTTGAGATTGTTGAGAGAGTTGTTATTATTTTAGCAGTTGTTCTTCTATTCTTAGTTTAATTCCTCTGTGTTTATCTTATCGTGCTTAGACTGTGATTGAGTTCAATATCTTATACTTGTCCTCCGTTCGGAGTTGATCATGATGAGTATATTATATATTGCGTGAGTTGCTGGTTAGATAGTAACCTAGGACAGCGCTCTACCGCCGACACTGCGGCGTAGGCTGGGCGTCGTTACGTACTCGTACCCTCACAGTGGGTGCGGGTCGTGACACGTTTTTAGTGGTGGCCCATGCAGGTCGAGAGTCGCATTAGTGCGATATCGTAGTAGTACGACGACTTAGTTGTACTGCTGCGAGCCTGCGATAGGATTGAGAGATAGGCTTTAACGGAGAGGTACTCAATCACAGTTAGGAAAAATTCTGCTTCAATTCATGCCATCTACATATCTTACTGACTTATCTTCTTTGCAATAAACTGTCCTCCTTTGATTTATCGATTCCTGCTCAGTATTGACTTTCTTTTCGATCTGTCTTCAGGATGGTGGAGACACGATCATATCGCTCTGGTACAGTAGCCGCTGGAGAGGGGTCTGCCACCTCTCGTCCATTGCAGCAGCCTGTTGAGACTGTAGCACCTTCTGTTCCTGATCAGATAGAAGCTGCTGTAGCCATTGGGGGTATGCCTCCACTTGTTCAGAGGACGACTCCAGTCATTCCTGAGATGTTTCAGCAGCATCAGCAGCCACCTGCAGGGACAATTGACACCGTTCAGCTGTTGGCTTTCTTCAGGCAGTACATGGAGGGTCAGCAGACCCAGCAGCAGAGGCACACGACAGAGCTCAGCAGAGGCATTGATCTGGCAGTGACGGCAGTGGAGAGAGTCGCAGCTCAGCCAACGGCAGCCCCGCAGCCGTACCAGCTACGGGAGAAGGGCATCCAGGACTTCCAGAAGATGCACCCGAGAGACTTCAGAGGGACAGAGGGGATCCTGTATGGCGATGAGTGGATCGAGCATATGGAGGAGATCTTCAGGCTGGCTGAGATCCCGACGAGGCTCCAGATAGAGGCAGCGGCCAGTATAATACAGGATCTGGCCCGTACATGGTACCAGACCGACCCGAGGGTTGGCACAGCAGGACAAACTTGGGCAGCATTCAAGAAGCTGTTCAAGGAGAAGTTCTTTCCAGACGCAGCACTGGGAGCCCTCGAGAGCCAGTTCGAGGCCCTAGTTTAGGGGACCCAGTCCGTAGAGGAGTACGTAGGAGAGTTCTGCCACCTGAGCAGATTTATGGAGGACTTGTCGGAGACGACGAAGGCCCGGAGGTTCCGGAAGGGCTTGGTAAAGGAGGTCAAGTCCTACACCAAGAACGCCCGCGGTGCTACATTTGAGGAGATCCTGGTGGACGCACTAGCAGCAGTGGATGACCTTGAGCTTAGGCTCAAGAGGGGGCGAGACTCCCAGGGAGGCAGCAGTAGTGGAGGACCGGCCAAGAGGCCCCATGTGCAGGCTCAGCAGGCACAGGCACCAGTGAGAGTGCAGCAGGCACAGCATCAGCATAGAGGACAGGACCGCGAGGTGCCGACTTGTGCCTACTGTAGGAAGGCAGGGCATGTTTGGGAGTCTTGTAGGAAGAGGCTGAAGGTTTGTCTATTTTGTGGGTCTGGTGCTCACAAGATGATAGATTATCCCGCTGCACCTCCTTATGAGGGAGCTAGGCCACCTGTAGCTCAGCACCAGAGGGGTAGAGCTTTTGCGATGGCGGTCGAGGAGACCGACGCTGCAGGTGATGGGTTAGCAGGTTTGTCCTTCTCATTCTTCCTCCCCACTTTCCTGTGTGATTCCCTTAGTACCTGCCAGGATATTGTTTGTGATTGCTAAATAGTATAGCTACCCTGTCGGAGACTGTGGAATCACGACCAGTAAGATTTTGTTGCATAATTATCTCTTGACCTTGATTGTTTGGGTTTGGCCTAGAAGGGGTACGACCATTTTAATTTCGAGGACAAAATTTTTTAAGGTGCGTAGGATTATAACACCCAGTTTTCCAGATGAGGGTATTTTTGAAATTTTGTAATTATAATTATTATTTAAGGATATTTATTTCTTATTATGATTTTTAGTGATTTTTAATAATTTTTAGTAGAATTGATTTTGGGCCTATAGTTGACTTTGACTAGTGTTGACTAGAAGACTAACCTAGGGACTAACCTAGGTTAAGACCCCTTGGTTAGGTTAAGTAAACTTGGTTTGACCTAATTTAGTGAAGTTTAAGTCATTGGAACTTGTTTGGAGAGATTTGGAGTTGATTTGACTAATATGGCTTATGACTTTATAAGTCATGATTAGTGACTTAGGACTTGGCCCATGGCCCATAACTAGAAGCCCTAACCCTAACTAAACCCTAAATGACCAGCCACATAGGGATTCCAACCCTATTTAAACACTTATTCATTAGGGTTGCCTCTTTTTATCATTCCAACACTTGGATAAAAGAGAGGTATCCTTTCCCCTTCCAAAAATTCCTATTTATTTATTTGACCTCCTTTTTCATCCTAGTCTCTTGCATTAGGTCCTAATTTTTGTATATTTTATGATTCTGGAGGTTAATCTCAGCTTTGGGCTCATTTGGAGCATTTGGCCATCAAGAGGAACCCCCCATTTGAAGCTTTTCCATACAATTTGCACCTATAGGTAAAACTCCTCAAATTGATTTAAATTGCTATTTTCTTTGCATTTAGGGCTAGATCTAGGAGTCCCCTAGCTGTCCCTGGAAGTTGGGCACAATTCGTGTCGGTTTCGTGTCCGTATCGGACACGTATCCATTTGATAGGCTAGGTGTTCGATAGAATGTCCCTTAGGAAATTATTTTCGATTTTTGAAAATGTAATTACATGGGTTGATAGATCTTGGTATGTACATTAAATTTTGTGAAGAGTGTTAGCTATTTTGGTGTCTTATTGTGTCGGATTTTCGTGTTGGACACGCTGTGCACACACGTACACTGTGTCCTGCTACTCGGGGTCAATAACTCCCGACACAGGACACGTGGACACGTCATTTTTGGCGAGGAGCTTGGGGCATCGACTGCCACCATCCTCCCAAAAAATGGGAGCACGTGGTTGCGTGTGCGAGGAAAAATCCTCCTCGCACTGGCCGAACTGGCCGTGTGTGCACGCTGTACACGCGTGGTATTCGACCACTGACACGGCTCTATAGCCGACATGACACGATTCTAGGACACGATTCAGGGTGTTGGTTGTGTAGCCCTATGAGGGGCGAACACGTGGGCACGAGCACGAGTTGTGTCGTGCCCTGTGTCGCGTGCACGAGGCCGTGTCCTCGCTGCACGAGGCTGCCTGTGCAGATTTTCGAGCACTGAATGATTCAGATTTTGGACACGTTCGTGTCCAGTATTGGGACACGATACAACTTATGACACACCCCCACATGTGCATGATTGTTTGTCAACCATTTATTTGGAGTTTTAATTGATTTTTGAATGTGAGTTGGGTTTTGAAAATGTTCTGATACTGGTTCATTATCAGTAAATTATCTAGTTTTTTCGAATGGTTAATTCGTATTTTTCCAAACGCAATTAAATGTTACATTAGGTTAATTTGATGATGTTATATGTACATGATGGCTGGGCTTCATTAGATGTAAGTTGGATGTGGTTTACATTTCGAATTTTGGTTTTTCCAATGTCATTTGATATCAAACTGATTTCTTTAACTGTTAACCATAACTGGGATTTTTGATTTACTGTTTTAGATGTTAACTAGGATTCACATGTAAAAAATTAGATTTGATTTCTGTAATGAACTTTGAGGATTCAAATAGATATAACTGTTAATAGTTGATAACCTGAGATAGTTCAGGATTTTTGGGTTTGATTGAGAAAACCTGAAAACTGATTTGGGTAGTAGGTTGATTCACTGTTAGTTCGATTTCATGCTTAATACATGTTTCATATGATAACTGAACTGTCATGTCCCATTAAGAAAATCTGAGAATACAACCCCATACCACCTACTGAAATAAGAATTCTAAACACACATTCCCACCTGTTCAGTCCAGTTTTAGAGGAGAATGAGGTTTCACATTGTATATGAATGTTAACTGTCATTTGTTCTCAGGAAATCCTGAGATTCCTATTGCTTACACTGTACACACACACACATATCCCTACTCTTCTCTATCAAGTTCTGCTATGGGTTCATATATTCTTCTCATGCCCAAACCTCTTCCATGTTCTGTCCCATATCCAGTGAACAAGTTAACTTAGTTTGAACTTGAAACAGAAAACCTGAGAATCCCAATGTATTAACCTGAGAAATTGTCTAACAGTGAGGACTGAGAGCTTCTTCACTACATTCCCATTTAGATAGCATGCACATGTTAGCATGACCTGCACATAGATCAATTAGGAATTTCAGATATGCTTGACACACCCTAGCTAAATGCACACACACACACAACTGTCAATAGCCATGTTAATTTCAGTTCACTATTCCATTTTCCTGAAACACTGTTTCAGCCACACAACCCATGTCTCCTATTTGTTCACTGCTATATGTAAACTGAATTTAATGTTTAGGCTTCATAGTTCATATGTTAGGTTGGCTTGAGTTGTGTGTTGCAATGTGTTCATATTTTTTCAAATTCCTGAAACCTGTCACACTGAAACTGTTGAGAACTTGAAAGCATGTTTACACACACTTTGCACCATCTCTGAGACACTTGGACACTCATTTATACACTCCTTGACACCCTAACTATCGACACCACTGTCATGAACACACACCCTTCATGATTGGTCATACACACATATGTTAGTTTACAGATTTCACACACAATCACCTTCCATGTTTTGTATGTGTATAAGCATTCCCTATGTATCTCTATATATAAGTATATAGATATGCCTCTATGTACTAATATATATATATACATGTAAATGCCTTTGTACCTAAACATGAATACTTGTATGCAGTATATGATGTGAGAATCCTATCTATGCAAGCATGGGTATATAGAGCTAAATGAATACATGAATGTATGTATAGATGATATGTATAATGTGTGATGCCTTGTGGCTTGTGATGTTGCTTGGTTGTATGCTAGTCTAGGCTTGGTTAGGCCTAGTGATACTTGACTGGACTAGGATTGACCTAGTTTGACCTAGACAGTTGACCATGTTTGACTTAGAGTTGACATTGACCTAGATTGACCCAGAAATCATGTAGATTGCATAGTAGATTTATTTACCTTATTTTAAATATGTCATAACCCATACTGCTCTATTTAGGACATTGTGACTCCGATGCAGACATCTGATATTTCATTACTCTTTTTAGAGTATCAGGCGCGTACATTCTCTGATAGTTCTCTCATTTACTTGTCAATTACTGTACTTCAGTTCTAGATAGTTTTATGTGATTCTTACAACACGTATAGATATTTCTGGATTCATGTATACGACACACATACCATTAGTCTGGCCTCTATTTTTGGAATCACTACTGGCATCACCTTCTGGAATCACTACTGGAACCACCTACTGGAATCACCCTGGAATCTTTTGCTAGTATCATTATGTTTGGCTGGACTCATCCGATTTCTCGTGTCGTTTTCTGGATTCACTTGTACTTGCTGGGCGGGAAAATATTAGAATAGGCATGTGAACATACCCAAATACTAGAACCACTCCCTTGGAATAATACTGGAATGATAGCCATCTCACACCCGGCCAGGTGTGTGATGTGCCGTATTACCTACAGCCGTTCACATGTCGATCCCGATATTTTAAAACACACTGTTAGAGTATAGGCTGGACTCACCCTGGAATCCTTGATCACTATAACTGGAATTGTCCCTTACTGGATTCATCCTGTATGAGATTCATCCTGTACTGGACTTACATTGGAGTTACACTGGTTTACATTTTCTGTCTGGACTTTATATCATATTACCCTGGTTCAGCTAGTTCTATTTTTTTTTACATTCTTCATTGCTATGATTCTTCTTTTGTTTAGTTATTTACTTTCCTTGTACTTTATCTGTCTTTCTTACCATCACCTGAATATAAACTGCCATTTTCATCAATACAACTGTCTATAACTGCTTTATAGTTCTCTGTCATTTACTTGGGTTTTCTAGATGAGATGTGCTCGTTCCTGTCCTGACTGGACCTGTTAAAATTTTACAGATGATTGCCCTGAGGATGCATGCCCTACATATTATGGACCCGGAGACGGGATGACTACCTTTGGCCCCGACTCTCAGGAGTGATCGGGATTTAGTTTAGTAGACTAGTATCTGTTTTCATGTTGAACTTGTTATAGAAGTTTTGAGACTTGTGTAGTATTTGAGATTGTTGAGAGAGTTGTTATTATTTTAGCAGTTGTTCTTCTATTCTTAGTTTAATTCCTCTGTGTTTATCTTATCGTGCTTAGACTGTGATTGAGTTCGATATCTTATACTTGTCCTCCGTTCGGAATTGATCATGATGAGTACATTATATATTGCGTGAGTTGCTAGTTAGATAGTAACCTAGGACAGCGCTCTACCGCCGACACTGTGGCGTAGGCTGGGCATCGTTACGTACTCGTACCCTCACAGCGGGTGTGGGTCCTGACACGACCCGTGCCAGCAGCGCAGGATCACAGGCAAGTATACCTTGCCTTTCTACACAGCTTTATTTACATGCACTGTCCATTTATTATTATCCAACTTTTCTTATATTGTTGCTATGTATCTTTCATATCCTGCTTGAATATTTGTATCATTGCTATATAGACCGTATTCACAGTTAGCTTTGAATCTTATCTGTCATGTTCACTGTGCCTTGATTGAGTCGTGCCATGGTCGAGAAGTCATGAACTGAACTGTTATTCCTCCTTGTCTTGAATCTTAAAGCTAACCTGCGAGTCCACACTAGGGACGAGGGTTAGTAGTTATCTGTGTCTTAAGCTAACCTGCGAGTCCACACTAGGGACGAGGGTTAGTAGTTATTGGTCCACACCTGCGAGTCCACACTAGGGACGAGGGTGATGCTAGCCTGCGAGTCCACACTAGGGACGAGGGTTAGTAGTAGATGCTAGCCTGCGAGTCCACACTAGGAACGAGGGTTAGTAGTATAGGATTTATGCCTGCGAGTCCATACTAGGGACGAGGGTGATGCTAATCTGCGAGTCCATACTAGGGACGAGGATTAGTAGTTGTTCAAACCTGCGAGTCCACACTAGGGACGAGGGTTTTAGTATTCGATTTGGTTATCCGTCTTGACATGAGTTCTCTAGTCTTTGTTCGGCAGTTCATCTATGTGTAGACAGTGTATAGATTCGTGCTTTATTCATTGCTCAGTTTTACTTGTTTATTCTGTATCTTTCTCCATGTATAATAAACTGTTAGAAAGGCTCATTTTTATGTATCTTGCTAGTCCTCTGAGGACCTGATGATCTCTTCAGGTTAGCCGAGTTTGAGTTAGGAGCAGACCAGAGGGTTGAGCTAGCATCAGATCGCATTGCTTGCATTTGAGGTGGTCTACATTAGCAGTTTTTATTCAGTTAGTTACTCCATGTATTCTTCTATTTTTTCGTCTATTGGTAATGGATTTGTGTCCACCGGACGTGACAGTGATTCTTGATATTCAGATTATTCATTATTATTCAGTTCATGTCTTTTTATTGATCTTGACTGTGACATGATTATTCCTGTGGATGAGATATAGTTTTCCCGTGATTCTAGATGGCCGTGACTTGAGTATAAACAGCGTACTACCGTCGACACTGCGGCGTAGGCTGGGCTTGGACACGTTTCGTATCCGAAAAGCGGGTGCGGGTCGTGACAAATTTTTTTGGTGACCCATGCAGGTCGACGTTAATCACTTCGGTTACGTCACTGTACCGTCGTGAGCCTACAAATAGGATTAGACACTTAGGATCTCATCCACATGTCTTTACTCATTACTGTTCTCTAGTCCTTGATTTCATTGAATCCTCGATTCGCATCCTGTTTGAAAATCTCTTCAACGGCTAAAGTGTTTTCTTTGTTTCAGTTAAGATGAACTCTCAAGACAGGAACAACACTGCAGGGAGCAGCTGGCAAAAATTTCTAGTAGAAACTGGCAGTAGTATAGATAGACTTATATTTAAACTTTAGGAGGAATTAAATTTCTTTTATAGTAATTTGTTCTAGAACATTCATTCTAGTAGATCAGCTCCTTAAATTTCGAGGACGAAATTTGTTTAAGGGGAATAGAGTTGTCAACCCCTTGACCATTTTTTTCTTTTATTTATTTATTTAATTAAATCCCCTCTTTTATTCTCTTATTTATTGTTATGTTTTATTCTTAAATACCAATAGAGGATTGAATAGGAAATAAAAGAGTTGGCAGGACCTTAGAACAAATTGCCAAATACAGGGGATCTTATTTGCAAATCAACAAACATAATTGCCAAGCAATCGGCCAAGCCTGTACCTTCTATTAGGTTTTGAATTTGGACTTTAAACCAACTAATGAAGCCAAATCTGAGATTTATTTGCTCGAATGCTATTTAAATTCGATTCAATGGGGCTCGGACCAAATTTTGAATTCATGTTGGCTTACACAACTGAACGTATCCCTCAAAGCCCTAGCTTTGCCAAGAGTTAGATATCTCCAAATCGACTTCATTCGGATTCCCCTCTATCTTTCATGAATTGAATTCTCAACTATATATATATGGAGTTCGACCAAGTGGAAACCCTAGAAATCTTGCATCCACATGTTACTCTAGTCGCACCAATCTCGAATACTTTGTGGAAGAGACAAGTTCGAGTTCTTCAAACAGGTAATCACCTTCCATACTCTCAATCTTTCACTTTTAATCTCAGTATAGATTTGATTTTACTCTCAATATCAGAGTAGGTGACTGTGTTAATTCCAAGAGGAACTAATGGAATATAAGGCTAACTCTGGGATAACCAGAACAGGGACCACCCCATTCGTAACCAGCAGCTAATAAGAATATCATAGGTACTTAATGTACCATCGAGTATGTATCAGGCCGTAGGCAACCCTCTGTGGGTGGACAGACGAAACTGCTGTGTACATATTATATCGACTTCACACCTAGTATTAGCTTGCACAGGATGTGACGATTGCCCAGGTCCTGTCAGACAGGATTACGGAGATACCAATGGGTATCAGAGATGATACAGAGTATCGGGTGGTGTAATTGAGGGTATCCACATGAAATGTAGAGGACAGTACCAACTAGATAACAGGTGTGGGTTCTAGTTGGGAAATTCATAAATTGTAGAGGACAGTACATGAAATGCCTACAGGGCATTACAGCATGCAGGAAACACATTTGCACCTTGTTCAAGTGACATGTTCTGTTATTCTAGTAAGCCAAGTTCCTGATATTACCAATATCATTACATCCACTTTGCTCTAAGTTCAAAGTATGAGGTAATGTTTAAGGGGAGAGTGTAGAAAACTCTGCATGTTGGTATCAGAGTATAGAAGACTCGGTATACGGGTATCAAGAACAGAATCTTGTGCCATAGGAAATTACAAACAAAAGAGAGGAGTATCAAGTAGAAATCTGGGAATATGACAGTAGTAGTCCTAGGACACCAAAGGGGATTAGCTACATGTGTACAACTATAGGTTTGGGAAGGAGTTATGATGTGAGAGTAATTAATACACAGGAACTGAAATGTAGCCATTGTCAACCTGGTAGTAGGTGTAGGATGCAGGGGCAGAGATTTGAATGAGTAGGTTTTGTTGTGTATCACTAGCCATACACAGAGTAGGTATCAGTCCATAGGCCAAACGGCAGAGGTGCTTGCAGTAGCAAGCATGTAACAGCATGTATAACCAATGTAAGACTTACCTTGCAGAGAAGTAGGTGGCAGGGCAGATTGGGCCATAAGGTATACTAAGGACACGATATTGGACACTGGTGCAGGATATAGGTATGGAAGAAGGGGGGTTTATCTAACAAATAGAATCTTATATAGTAGACCAGTCCTGAAGCAGATCAGATATACACTGAGTATCAACACCCCATGATAGGTTAGTTGTATACCATGTATTGGTTGCCAACAAGAATAATATAGTGTATTAGGACAGATATCCTGGATGCACACAAGTAACAAGTGTCAATACTCGTGTGACCAGTAGGATTGAGTTCTAACCAGAGACTAGTATGGGGTGTTCCTGTAAGGACAGGGTACTACCATAACAGCAAGGTATACGAAATGTCTGGATAGGAAATAATTATGTGAGTTTAAGTTAGCCTAATGTGTAAAGGATTCATAAGTGAATATAGGTCATGTGTAGGTGAGCAATGAGATTTCTGGATAGAGAACAGTAGCTTGTAGGCTACCTATTACAGAGACACTAGACACATATAGGAGGACAAAGGTATCCTTCATTCACCATTCCTGGATTCAGTCACATGTGAATGCTCACATGGAATGTCCTACAGATCATTGGTTCACTGCATATAGGGTTCAGTAGGGTATTAAGGATTTGTCACTGCGTTGTGTGCGGTCGATTTATTCACTGCCTGCACTTTTTATCCTTGATCAGTCCTCATGTCATGATAGCACCCAATCCTTCCTTTAGGATCATTTCCAGAATTCTTTAGATCATGTTAGTTGAGGGTATCCACATGTTAGTAACAAGATTGAACAGTATATAGAAATTGGACTCTACAACATGGAGGACTCAACTTCATAACTTGTTAAAGTCCATGAAACATTAGGCATGAAGTCTCCTTTGCCTAAGGCCAGTTTAACAGTAAACAGTGTGACTAAAATAAGAAGGTATAGACTATATACACTGGTAAGTTGGTATCAGTTGGTACACTAGAGTCTCAAGTAAGTATCTAAGGAGAGAACCTTACAAACTATAAATGAGAGTAGTAAGTAAGGGTACAAACATGCATTGGGGAAGACAGTATAGATAGAAGAATTTCCAACCTATAAACTTAGAAGCCAACTAAGGTGGAAATGACCTAGTAACCTAACAAATCAATAAATAGGCTTATTTACACTCTTAAATTGTGTGTTGATTATAAATTCATAATACCTACATGTTAATTGAACTTTGAACTCAGCTTTTGACCCGTGCCAGAAGCGCAGGACCACAGGCAAGTATACATTGCCTTTCTACACAGCTTTATTTACATGTACTGTCCTTTTATTATTATCTAGATTTTCTTATATTATTGCTATGTATCTTTTATATCCTGCTTGAATATTTGTATCATTGCTATATAGACCGTGATCAAAGTTTGCTTTGAATCTTATCTGTCGTGTTCACTGTGCCTTGATTGAGTCGTGCCATAGTCGAGAACTCATGAACTGAACTGCTATTCCTCCTTGTCTTGAATCTTGAAGCTAACCTGCGAGTCCACACTAGGGACGAGGGTTAGTAGTTATCTGTTTCTTAAGCTAACCTGCGAGTCCACACTAGGGACGAGGGTTAGTAGTTATTGGTCCACACCTGCGAGTCCACACTAGGGACGAGGGTGATGCTAGCATGCGAGTCCACACTAGGAACGAGGGTTAGTAGTAGATGCTAGCCTGCATGCACTACAAGAAAAATGATTATTTACGGCATACAAAACGTGCCGTAAATGATCTTTCACGGCGTACATTTTGATGCCGTAAAAGACCATGCCGTAAATGACCCTATTATTTACGGCGCGTTGGAGAGCGTCGTAAATATTAATATACATGCAGTAAATGATCACAAATGAATGCTGTAATAGATTTTCTCACAAAATTTCGACAACCATTTACGGCATATTTAGTGTGCCGTAATTGCTCTTTCACGGCATACATTAGTGCGCCGTAATAGATATTCCTGTATGATCAAATACGGCATACATTTGCATGCCATAGTTGTTATTCAAGATCATTTACGACGTTCATTTTGATGCCGTAAAAGATATTTTCGACAAAATTATGTTTTACCATTTTGTGATATATGTAACGTATCGTAAATGATCTTTGATGAATTATTTCAATGGTAAACAAAGTATACCACATAGCAAAAATAAGTTAGAAATTGTTTACTGACATGTAATCCCAATTAAACTACAAAATTGAAAACTCCTTCAAATAAACCCAAGCACGTGAAATCATAGAAATTAACTGGATTCAGTAACCAAAATACATTAATAGCAAACAAAAGGCAATGCCAAAGTACATCATGCCATATTGATACATGAACTAGAAAAATTATTGTATTACTAAACTAAGAACAATACAATACAATACAAATTTTTGAAATTTTTTTATTAAGCCGAACAAAAAGTGTAAAATTTCTTCTATCACAATTTTCAGCTCGATTGGTTGCAGAGGAGAAGCTTCAAATACAATATATATATTGTTCTTTTGATTGATAACCTGCAAAAAAACAAAATGTGTTTTAGTCCATTGTATCCAATTTAATGTATATATAAACACGATAATGCATATATATATATATATATATATATATATATATATATATATATATATATATATATATATATAGCCAACTACATTTTCAAGTACTCTATTGCCAAGTACTCATATGCAATCAAGTGTTTGACATTATAGCTTTGTGAAACTTTACTACTGTAAGTAACATCACCAATGACATTGATCAGATGCTCTTACTGGGTAGATATGAGGTGGCATCCCCTAAAATGCCAAATAGTTGTAGCTAAATTAATTTTTCATGCATAAATTCAACATCCAAAATCTTGTGTATTCCTTTCACAAAGTTTAACTTGAGAAACACCAAGCACATTTCAAAAAATTAGAGTAAAATATTCAAACGCTATATGTTGGTCTACTACCCCCATCAACCCTCCTGAACACAAATGACTTAGTGTTACAATAAGGAAATTTTAGTTTTCTTGTTCAGACACAATATCCACTTCATTTACGAAAGCTTGACATAATGTCAAACACGTACAAAGAGCTAAGTAGCTTGTAAGATAGGAAATAGATGAACCAAATGATTTCCACATAGATTTGATTAAAAACTAAGACAACAATCAAGAAGTACAAGAGTTTCGATGATATCACACATGAGGGAGCATCACCATCTAGAAGAATATATTGTAAAGATAAATAGGTCGAGAGAAGACTCCATAAATTTACAGAAACAAGATAAAAGAAAGAATATGAGAGTACCTGGATAGCATACGTTCGCTTAAAGGGACTTTTATCTGCATTCAACTGAACAAACAAGAATGTCAGATCACTAAACTTGAAACTCTTTTTGAAGGAAACTACTGAATAAATGTAAATTACTATGCAAAGGAGTTGGATTTAAGATTTTATGGTGATCTTTGTATCCAAATTATGCAACAAAAAAGAGAAAAATCATAAGAAAAACCATGAATACAAAGAATATCTTTATCAT
>JANAVB010030702.1:0-19538 GCA_029216955.1 Iris pallida | reverse complement strand
CACCACTAAAACCTTGTCACGCCCCAGAACCAGAATACTGGAGAGCGGGGGAATGACTCAGCCAGCTACGTATTACGGGTAGATGAATACCGTATAATACGATCAATGCTGTCTAAAAGACAAGGGGGTGCATACTACATGAAAGTCTCGCTATGGTCATTTCACATCTATTGTCTCAATCATTTAAAACAAGAAAACAGAAATAGAGAACATGTAAGATAAAGCAGTAAGGCGTCCCAAACGCTTAGTCAAAATGTTCTTGAGATCTGGCTTTACAAAACATAGCCAGATGGTATAGTAACATGTACACAATTGTTATCAGCTACAGTCTGACTTAATTATAATTATGTAAAAGTAAGTACAAGACAATCCGACTAACATGTCGGTGCCAAACGGCTAAGTATAAGGTAAATAACAAAACGAGCGGTGAAGTAAGTAACCCACTCGAGTCCTCCTGCGATCATTCCCCTAGTATTGACCATCTTGGAGGTAGAAGTAAGCTGGATCCTCGGGGACTGGCTCTAAATCTGGCCATGCAAAATCAGAGAGGTTAGACCTCTAATAGCAAGTACCACAAGGAAGCACGATATGAAGGACTAAACCAGTAAGTAAGAGAATATAATAATAGATCTCTGCTTTCCACTAGGATTTACATAACATCACGACACTTCGAACCAACCTCCCAACCAAATAAGGACAGAAGTTAGCTCGTCATGTCCTGACATTCTGATCATCTCAATTAGGCAACATAGTAGGTACAGTACACAAACAAATTATCTTGAACGGCCAATCAACTACCATGGCTTGCTATTGTTGGTCCCAAGTTATCCTGGAATTTTGCAAATAGGGATTCCTCAGTTCTTACTATGTGCAAGCAAGGCTAGTCTATCCAATCAATCAATTGCGCCAATCATGTAATTAGACGAGTTCCAGCGGGACGCCCGCCGTTAATATAGCATGTACAATAATATAAGCAGATACTGTTCCCTGTCCGTGTGACAGATTTACAGTATCTGTGGGCACCAGCCGGCCCGTCGGGCACTTAATAGTCCCAAGGGGGCTGCCATGTAAGAACTCGAAAATCTATTCTCTCCATACCATCATTATTTTATTTAACTTAATACTCTCTACGTTGAGTGAAGTTCCATGCCGTGGATCATGGTCATTCAAATGAGTACTTTCGTACGGGGTACGATATGCGCAACTCTACAACAATACCCGTGCGGCTAGGTTGTAGGTTTTACATAGCGTGATGCAACAATCAAATCTGACCACGGAGTAATCATGCCTAGAACATAAAGCACACATGCTGTTTTTGTAAGATAGATAAATAACTAAATAAATAAATAATTTGAAGCCTGCATGTGCCTGTATGCCAATATTCGGGATTGGCTAATCGAGTACAATAGTTCATTACATGAACGTGTCTCATTCATTTCATTCAATAAGACGACTAGCCAGTCTCTTAGTTCCAACTAGGAACGCATGATCAATTTTAGTCAAGATAACCATTATCATCAATGGTGACAAGGCATAAAAGTCAAATAGTATTCAGTAGAGTCGAGTCTACGACTCTTAGGGTTAAGTTCCAGTCAATCTGGGTAACTATGACTCAATTCACGACACATGGTACATCTCACGTGACAATCTATATTTAACAGAAATATTAGCATATCATGACTATATCAAGTTTATGCAAAAAGGCGTAAGGATATAAAATGGACGTTAAACATCTAATAAGATATCAATATACAGGGCTATAGAAGATCCAGGGTAAGCAGGCTACGCTCATGTCAGCCTACGCTCAAGTCAACGTACGCTCAGGTCAAGCTAGCGTATGGAACTCATACGCTCAAGTCAGGCTAGCGTATGGAAGACATACGCTCAAGTCAGGATAGCGTATGGAAGACATACGCCCAAGTCAGGCTAGCGTATGGAAGTCATATGCTCAAGTCAGGCTAGCGTATGGAAGACATACGCTCAAGTCAGGCTAGCGTATGGAAGACATACGCTCAAGTCAGGCTAGCGTATGGAAGTCATACGCTCAAGTCAGGCTAGCGTATGGAAGACATACGCTCAAGTCAGGCTAGCGTATGGAAGACATACGCTCAAGTCAGGCTAGCATATGGAAGACATACGCTCAAGTCAGGCTAGCGTATGGACTCGCCTACGCTCCTTGTCACCCAAGTCAGCGTATGCAAGACATACGCTCCCAAAAGGCAGCGTATGGAAGACATACGCTTCCAAAAGGAAGCGTATGGGGACTGCGCTGCACTAAAGAGCACGCGCAACTCAGTGGCACAAGCTAAAAAGCTCGCGCACTGCTCACTGCCTTCTCCAAAACAGCATAAACTCCATGGTTGAACCCAAAGCTTCAAAAGTCCAAAACTTGGTCAAAATAAGTCCGAATCCAACTTTGCAAAGGTCAAAATTGGGTAGAATAAAATCCTCTACAATATGGAACCATTAAAACTTGAAAACAAAGAAGTTTGATAGATCAAAACCACCAAATCCGAAAATAACTAATTTCTAGATCTACTAAAAATAAAACTTCAAAACGAGAAATGCCAAGTTCTAAACTCTCTTAGAATCACAAGGGAAAGAGAATGGAACCATAAAAATAGGTCCTCATGAAGAAGCAAGATGTACTTGCCTACGGTTTGGTAGGTGGAGGGAGTGATGAGGAAGAAGAAGAAGAGTAATGGTGAAGGAAAAATAATGAAGAGAGAGAAAAGGGGGGGGTTGGCTTTAAATGAAAAGGTGGTGGTAGGTGGGGGTGTTAGGTTTGGTTCATGATGAACCAACTAGCTAAACTAAACCAAGCCGAACCCAAGTCTAGCTAAAGCAGAGAAATAAAAGTAGAAAGTAAAATACAGATAATTAATTACAGGAAATTAATTAACATGAATTTAAAGAGATTTAAATACAAAATAATACATGATAAATATTAAATAAATATATTTAAGCAGTACATGTATTAAAAATACGTATACTGGGAACGGGGAGTGACAGTCGTCGATGAAGGTTATGAAATACTTCATTCCGGCCTTCGTAGAGAAATGTTTGAAGTCACATATATCGGAGTGCACCAACTCCAGAAGATCTGTGCTTCGATTGACCCGATGAAAGGGTTTCCTTGTGATCTTCGTCTGAGCACATACTTCACACTTCTCCACCTTACCCCCACATTTGGAGATAAGTCCTAGACAAGATATTTTGTTAATTCTTTTACAATAAACATGTCCTAGTCTTTTATGCCACAACTCAAGAGAATAATCAGAAAATGCAACTGCATTTATGTCTTCAAACTGGTTGACAAGCTGAATTTTAAACATTCCTTCGGTTTGATAAGCCTTTCCGAAGTATGTTCCTTTCTTGGACATCACCATCTGACCAGCATTGATGTCCATCCTCAAGCCTGCGTTGCAGAGCAGGCTCCCAGAGATCAGGTTCTTGGCAATTGCCGGAACATGCTTCACACCTTGAAGCGTCAGAGTGTTCCCAGAAGTGAGTTTCAGTTCCACGGTCCCGATCCCCAGAACTTCAGCTTGGGCCTGGTTCGTCATGACAACCTTCTCAGATATCGGCTAGTACGTGACGAACCATTCCTTACCAGAACAGACATGGCAAGTCACACCAGTGTCTATCCACCAGTCAGAGTCAACCCCCACAGTTGTGACCTGTCCAATCATAGCAACAATGTTAGAAACCAATGAAACCTTATTAGGCTCACCTTTCTCTGATTGTTTAGGCTTAGATCTGCATTCACTCTTGTAGTGGCCTTTCTTGCCACAATTGTAACAAGTCACGTGGGACTTAGTCTTCTGTTACTTGAAAGAAGGACCCTTCACTTTTAGATTAGTGAAGACCTTCGTCTTGGGATGAGAAGCCGCCTGCTTCTCCCTGGGATCTCTCGTCTGCACAAGATTGGCTTTAGCCAACTGTTTGGACAGAGTGTCCTCCTTCTGTTGGGAACGCATCTCGTCCTCAATATGGATCTCTTGAAGTAGGTCTCCCAAGCTAATGTCTAGCTTCTTTCTGTGCATCCTTGCATAGAAGGTACTCCATCCAGCAGAAAGTTTGAAGATGATCCCTCCGACGACAAACTTGTCGGAAAGGGGCATCTCTTCGTCTTCCAGTTTCTGACGCAGCTTCAGAAATTCCTTCACCTGTGGCAGCATGGGCTTTTCGTCCTCAAAGAGCAATTTGTGATATTTTTCAACCACAAACATCTTGCTCCTATTCCTGTCTTCTTCATACAAATTTTCTACCGACTCCCATATGTCTCTGGCAAGTTTCTTCTTTGAGTAGGATTCTGCCAGGGAGTCCTCCATAGCATTCAGGATAAGAAGCCTGCAGATGCTATTTTCCCTTCTCCACTTGGCCTGGAGTTTGGTAGCCGCGTTGATAGCGACAGTAGATCCAGTGTCTGGAACAGAGGGTTCTTCCTCTAACAAAACATGATCAACGTCTTTCAGTTGAAGAGTTAGGTAAACCTTTCTCTTCCAGACTTGATAATACTCTCCATCGAACTTTTCCAACTTGTAGAAGTCCGATTAGAGGAGCGAAGCATTAATGTTTTCCATCTACACGGATCTTGCTTTGAGATTGTTAGTCCCGGGGCTTGATCAAAGATGGTAAAACAGATGCAACAAAGATCTACGATGATACAAATACCAAATAACCCGATTACAATATGGAGGAGAAAAATAAAGAAGAGAAGATCTCTCGTTCGTCCTTGCAAACGTGTTACAATTGGGACAAAACAAGTTACAATAATCTAGAGAGAGATGAGAAAAAGATCAATGCTAGGGTGTCAAAACACTGTTGCTCAAAGCAAGATTCACCCTACACGATCTGCTTCCAGGAACCAGCAAGTTTGAAGAACTTGTGGAACGCTCGAAGTCACCTCTGTTCTGACTCCTCGGATGGACTTGCAATGGCGGCAGCAACTCTCTCTCTTTCTCCTTTTCTGACTTGTATTTTCGTAGTAACCACAAAGGAGGCCAGAAGAGAGTATTTATAGAGAGAGGGTGGAAACCCTAGCCGCCTCTTCAGTTATGAAAAGATTGAATCAAATCCCAAAAGATAGCAACGAGATTTAATTCAAATCCCACAAAGATAGGAACAAAATTAATTCAAATTCCACAAAGATAGGATCTGAATTAATTCAAATCCCACAAAGATAGGATCTGATTTAATCGCATTGATTCGGCCTTTTCATAACTGACCAGTAATCTACACAGTCAGCGGATCCCTCCATGCGGCAGCAGCAGCAGCCTGGCCGTATGAGCCTCATGGCCGCATGGACCACATGAGCCGTATGGACCGCATGGGCCGCATGGACCGCATGAGCCGCATGGACCGCATGGACCGCATGTGCCGCATGAGCCGTATGGACCGCATGTGACGCATGTGCCGCTTGAGCCGCATGAGCCGCATGGCCGCATGAGGCCGCATATGAGCCGCATAAGACCGCATGACTGCTGACGTACTAAGTGCAAAGTGTGCCAACAAAATGCCATATTACGCCTCATGAGCCCATGAGCCCGAGTCCGAGTCCGAGTCGCTAAGCCCCTTTGGGGCTTAGCTCCAAATGGAATTAATCCAAGAGAATGACAAAAATATTAATGCTTAATCCTTGGAGCCTTATTCTTACCTCCTAGTAAAATCACCCACATGGTTCCCTCCTTAGGGTCACCACCCCATGTGCATCTCTCAACAGCACACCCAAGTATATATGTTGAGATAACTTATGGTGCACTTCCGATGTGGGACTAAAATTTACAAGGCATGTTGAGAGCAAGCTCTCTCCATGTAAAGAAAGCACCAACAATTTGTACTGACGAGCGAGGGGTGAGAGTGTCAAAAATACCTCGCCTTCATGAACATGCACCACAACGAAGACTGAGTGTGTACCTTCTACCATAGCTTCACCGAGAACATGTCAATGATGTCCACCATCCTACGAAACCCCAAGCCGCCTTCAGAGGTCAGGAGTGCCATAGACGTCCATCTCGTCCAACGTCTCTTGTCCACCCATCCCTAATCTCCCAGAAGAATCTGAAGAAGAGACATTCGATGGCGGTGACCACCTTCGCCGTAGGATGACAAGCCGCAATCATATTGATGAGGAGCGAGCTGAGGACATGCTTGATAAGGATCAGCTTGTCGCCAGGAGAAAGAGTAGTGTTGTGCCAACCTTCCAACTGATTCTAATTTTTCCAAGCAGTTCATCGAACATCCCAGTGTTGAGTTTACCATATGCCAACGGGCAGCCCAAGTACACAAAGGGGGGACCCTGCAACAAGAAGCCGGTGATCTGAGCATACAAACGGTTTTTCTCATCGGAGGAGGAGTAGTGAACATATACGACTGTCACTCTCGTTTTTCGTTATATGTATTTTCTATATACGCATATGGATTTCTAACAATTGTCAGGTGGACCGTAATTAGACTTGTCTTGCTTAGCTTGATCTTGGTTTAAACTTGCCTTGGTTTATTTGGTTTGATTCAACATGACTTGGCTTGGCTTGGCTTGGCTTGGTTTGGTTCATTTTGTTTTGAGATGAGAAGGGTTGATATATAAGTCAACTCTCCTCTCTCTCTCTCTTCATTACTTTCATTTATTTCTTCTTCTTCTCCATTACTCCTCTCCACCTACACCTAAGAAACCCTAGGCAAGTGCAACTTGCTTTATGATGGATCTCAAGTTTTATTATTCCTTTCTCTTCCTTGCATGATTCTAAGTCTCTTTAGAACTTGGTATTTTTGGTTTTGATGGATGAATTTTTGTAGATCTAAGTCTTTATCTTTTCTTGTTTTTCTTGGGTTTGATCTATTATAACTTGGAATTTCCTAAAACTACTCTTCCTAGGCTGGAAAATTTCGTTCTACCCAATTTAGACCCTTGGAAGTCCCGATTTCGACTTGTTTTGAGGAAGTTATGGCCATTTTAGTTCATGGGTTCCTTGATGTCATTCTCGGTTTGTTGGGGAAGATGAGCAGTGCGTGCGCGCTTTCTAGCATCGTGCCATCTCGTTGCGTGCGCGCTCTTCAGCACCGCGCTATCCTGGTCGTGCGCTCCTTCGCGCAGCGCCCCTCTGGCCGGGCGCCACCTGGACTAACGCTACTTGGCCCAGCACCCCTCTGGCATGGCGCCACTGGCCCCACGCCACTTGGCCCAATGCCCCTCTGGCCTTGTGCCACCTAGCCCCGTGCCACTTGGCCCAGCGCCCCTCTAGCCTGGCGCCACCTGGCCCAGCGCAACTTGGCCCAACGCCCCTCTGGCCTGGCGCCACCTGGCCCAATGCCACTTGGCCCTGCGCCCTTCTGGCCTGGCACCACCTGGCCCAGCGCCACTTGGCCCAACACCACCCCGCACTTCTGGCCGGGCGCCATCTAGCGTCGTGTGCCATTCTCATCGTGCGCTCTAATCGTTGTGCGCCTTATGACCAGTGTATCACCATGTTTTGTTATATGCATGTACCCTGAGCTTTGACCCGACCTGAGCATGACCTGACTTGGCTGTAACACAAACTTGACTTGGACATGAGCTGTGACTTGGACTTGAGCATAATAATTCTTGGCTATGAGCAGAACTTGACATGAACATGACATGATAACCTGAACCTGTCTTGTTACTCTTGATAGTGGCCCGTCGAGGCGCACACCTGACAAGTTCTCTAGGCATGACAAGTGACCTGATATGACATGTATAATCTTGAAAGACTGTTGTGACAGCTACCCTGACTTGCTAAATAACTCTTGTCTTGACACCGTGGTTGATTTTCTTGATTGTGTCTGTACAAGCTATCGGTCTCGTCTTGCACCATGTCTAGGGCATGTATTTTCTGGTTACCACGGTCAGGGATTCATACTGAATCTGACTAGGTTAAATGACTAGATTGACGAGTAAGAGCATCCACAGTGGAAGAGGTTTTAAGTATTATATTTAAACTTTAGTCAAATTTTGTAGCACTTGAAGGCTGCAGTGGACACTTGACCATACTTGAAAATTGCTAGAAAGCTAAGAGACACTCCAAATTTGGAGCGTGTTCTAGCTCCGCTACATTAATTTTTGGGCCCGCTAAAATTAATTGTTCTTACCAAATAGGGAAGAAAAATAAAGAGGAAAAAAGAGGGAGGCAAATTTTTGCCAAACAAGGAAGAAAAATAAAGAGGAAAAAAGAGGGAGAAAAAGAATGAGGTTAATCTGGAATTTTTGTTTGGAGTGTACCATTGTATGTCCATATCAAGGAGACTCCAAAATTAATATGTTATATAATTTTTAAAATTTTGGAGTATGTATTTGAAGTGCCTTCACTGTGGATGCTCTAATAACACTAAAGCTGCTCTTGATGTGGGTGTCCCATAGGTACTCCTTGGAGTTCAAGGCAAGCCAAACAAAGTCTCCCATGAGGATCCACTCACTCGTCGCAAATCAATTTCATCATTAGGGGGGGGATAGGTGAAGGTTCATTCATCTACACACTATAAGATGAGATGATAGAAAATGAGGAACCATCATTAAAGTTGTTAAGTGAATTCTCCTCCTACAGCTAATTACAACAATAATATAGTCTTTAATAGAAAGTTTAAGTTCAGCACATGAATGAATGAATCCTTCAAGCCTGTATGTCATAATGGATATATACCATACGACAAAAGGGATCACACGATTGCCAGAAGTTAATTTATATCTTTCTCTGTGTCATATCTTTTATTTTAAGCAATATGGTAAGCTAATTTATTAAAGTTTCAACCCCTCTTTGAATGAAATTCCTCCAAAATCTAATCCTTTCTTCCATCATAACCCATCAAATCCCTCCCTAGACTTCGTTGTTCTATGGGAACTTTTTGATCTCCTTAGACTTCGTTGAACGACGTATCCTAGACAAACGCTATACCATCGGACGTTTATGTTGAGATTGAAACTTAATCCTGATGATTAATAACTAATTTAAACAATAAAAAATGTCTTGTGGTAGAACATTTTTAACCAAAAAAAATGCTTTCTAACATTAATTTTTGTTCTGACAAAATGTTCTAGGGTATGGTATATCTTGTGTAAAAAAGGTCCTATCATTGGCCTTTTTTTACAAATTTTTTTAATTTGTTATTTTTTTATTTTTAGTGAAATAAAATAGGAGAGTGATGGTTCAAATCTTATTTACTCATTTTCTAACCTCCTAAATCTTTTACTTCACTATATGTGTGTGTGCGTGTGAAAATTTTAAAAATATTGTAACGTCCATCCATCGGTTGGACCCTTTTTGTCCAACTATTTAAAAAACGGAAAATTATACGATAAGCAATGAATTTTTAACTTATTGTATAGAAGGAACTAAGTTTTTCAAAATTACATAGATAGCATTGTCACGCCCTAATATAGGACGTATAAAATTTTACGCCCTTTATTTAGGCGTTAGAAATAAAACAAGTGGGTTAGAGAATGCAAAATTGGATTAGAGAATGAAGCATAATTGGATTAGAGAAATAAACTCATGGGCATGGATTAGAGAAAAAACAAATGGGTATGTAAAATGAGCGCCCATAAGAAGGGCGTCATTTTTGTTTTGGTGCCCATTTATGGGACGTCATTTTTGTTTTGGCGTCAATTTAAGGTGCGTTTGTTTTATTTTTTGGTTTTTTTTTTAACGTACTGTCAACGGCTAGATTTATTTTTACAACGTATATAATTTTTACAACCGCTAAAATCCAAAATTTTCATTCAATTCAGTCAAACAAAATTAGATGGGAGAGTCACGAGAGCAGCCACGCGGGAGCATCGTAAGAAGAGGTGGCAGCAGGTGGGAAAAAATTACGCCAAATTTTATTTTAAAAAAATATATACGCCCTATAAAAGGGCGCCAAATGTTTTTCTTAATTTTTTTTATTTATGACACATTTAGTAAAATGTTTAAGTTGTTTATGACACATTTAGTAAAACGGGTAGGGGGGTAAACCGGTTGACATTTTTCACGTCCTAATTTAGGGCGTTTAATTTTTTACGTCCTATTTTAGGGCGTGACGATGCTCTTTATACAATTTTTCTGAACTTAGTTCCTTTTACACAACTTATTCAAATTATTATGCTTTTGATGAAATTTTCTGTTTAAAAAAAGGTCATATGAATGAACATTTTGGTTCTAGTTTTACAATTTATTTGAACTTTGTGCTATATGTAAAATTTTATTAAACTTTAATGCAATGTATGAAAAAAAAAATTCCTACTAACATGACTTTTTTATTTGGTTTATTTAGTAATAGGATCTCATGTAATATGTGATATTAGAATTTGGTATCCAAATTGTCCGACATTAGAGTTTGGGTGTCCAAATGGCTCAAAATTGGTAACATGAACAGTAAAAATGAGACTCAAACTCTAATACCGTACAATTTGAAAATCTAAGCCCTAATTTATATATCATGTGAGACCCTATTACTAAATATATTTTTTTTTTAAGACCAAATTACCGTGGTAACTTACCGGGTAGTATTGTAATTCCCAAGGAAAATTTTAAATTTTAATATACAATTTACTGTAACCTAGCAGTATTCGAATTCAAGCCACCCAAGATGATATGATAACAATATATAACTATTACTTTTAGAGAAAATTTGAGTGGCACCCCACTTTTTTTATGCTTATTTAAGGTGCACCCCACAAGTTTACATGAATGTATGACATCCTCCACTTTGGACGGTTTCTGTCTAAAACGAACGGTCAATTTTTTTTGATGAAAATGCCCTTGTCTCCTTTTGTGTGTTCCCCCTCCCCGTCACACGTGGCTGCACCCCCCCCCCCGCCGTGTTCGGCCCCCCTCCACGGCGTCGTCGCACTCCCCCTCCCCGACCTCGCCGCACCCTCTCCCGCTCCGCCCCCTAGCCCCCACCACCACCGCCGCCGCAGCAGCAGACGTAGCAGCGCAGCAGACGTAGCGGCGGCAGCACGGCGGCGATGGGGGCTAGGGGACGGAACGGGAGGGAGGGCAGAGCGGGAGGGAGGGCGGTGATGATGGTGGATGGTGGTGGTGGTGATGATGATGATGATGATGGTGATGATGTTGGTGATGGTGGTGGTTGTGATGGCCGGGGGGGTATGACGAGGTTGGGGAGGGGGGAGAGTGCGGCGACGCCGTGGAGGGGGGACGAGCACGTCGGAGGGGGGCGGAGCACGTCGGAGGGGGGCGGAGCACGTCGGAGGGGGGCGGAGCACGGCGGAGGGGGGCGAGACGAATAGTTGACGCGGGGAAGAATATAACAGATAGGGGGTATTTTCGTCAAAAAAATTGGTCAACAGGGTTGACCATTCGTTTTAGACAGAAACCGTCCAAAGTGGGGGGTGTCATACATTTATGTAAACTTGTGGGGTGCACCTTAAATAAGCGTAAAAAAGGTGGGGTGCCACTCAAATTTTCTCTTAGGGTGCGTTTGATTGCAAGGTGGAAAATGTGTGGAAAAGAAATTAATTCCATGGAATTATTTTCCTAGGAAAAAAATTCCATAGAATTTTAGAAAATTTCCATGAAAAACTTAATTTGGGTGTTTGATTGCCATTATTTTCCACGAAAAATAGTTATTTTTCATGGAAAATGATATTTTCCTATGGGTTGGACAAGTTTCATTTTCCACCATTTTAGATGGAAATATGGAAAATGATAGTTTTTTGGAAAATAATTCCATGGAAAATATAAGCTATCAAACACTACAATTGGTGGAAAATTTGTGATGGAAATATTTTTCATGGAAAAAAAGCCCAATCAAACACAGCCTTACTTTTAAATTGACAATTTTTGTCTAACCATTCATAGACAAGTGGACCGTACTAGCGGTCTCGACGAACTTGGGCCCATAGTCCTTTGTGGCTCCGGTGGCGGCTAGATCAACGTGTCATTGGCTCAAGATCAAGAAAAGTTTCCGTCGAAGTTCAATATGAATCTTTGGGTACTTATCATGAGATTTATGGGCACTATCTAATAGTGAAAAGTGTAAAAAAAATCCGTTGTATATACATTCGAACCACCGTTGGTCATGTTTCTTTTTATCGAGAAATAGAAGAAGCTATACAAGGGTTTTGATGGGCATACTCATACGCTATCTAAACTAAGAAATTAGATTAATTGATACCCGGTAACCACTTTGAGAGTGATTTTGTGAATATCCACATTAGTTTTGACCATTAATTTGACACATGGTATCACTTAAGTGGAAAAGGTGAACATTAGGGATGACAATTTCTCTTGAATACAACGGGGACTCTTTTTTTCGATGAGGACAAATTTGGAAATATAAAAGCGGGGGCGGGAATGATGATTAAAAAAAAATTCGATCAGATTCGAATATGGGTATAGTACTCTTGTCCCGGTGAATCTTCGATCATAATTACTTATACCCATACCAACCTATAGGTATGGGTTCATGTCACGCCCCAGAACCAGAATACTGGAGAGCAGGGGAATGACTCAGCCAGCTACGTATTACGGGTAGATAAATACCGTATAATATGATCAATGCTGTCTAAAAGACAAGGGGGTGCATACTACATGAAAGTCTCGCTATGGTCACTTCACATCTATCGTCTCAATCATTCAAACAAGAAGCAATAACAGAGAACATTTAAGATAAAGCAATAAGACGTCCCAAACGCTTAGTCGAAATGTTCTTGAGATCTGGCTTTACAAAACATAGCCAGATGATATAGCAACATATACACAATTGTTATCAGCTGCAATCTGACTTAATTACAATTATGTAAAAGTCAGTGCAAGACTATCCGACTAACATGTCGGTGCCAAACGACAAAATATAAAGTAATTAACAAAACGAGCGGGGAAGTAAGGAACCCACTCGAGTCCTCCTGCGATCATTCCTCTAGTATTGACCATCTTGGAGGTAGAGGTAAGCTGAGTCCTTGGGAACCGGCTCTAAATCTGGCCATGCAAAACTAGAGAGGTTAGACCTCTAATAGCAAGTACCGCAAGGAAGCACGATATGAGGTATTAAACCAGTAAATAAGAGAATAAATAATAGATCTCTGCTTGCTACTGGGATTCACGTAACATCACGACACTTCGAACCAACCTCCCAACCAAACAAGGACAGAAGTTGGCCCGTCATGTCCTGATGCTCTGATCATCTCAGTTAGGTAACAGAGTAGGTACAGTACACAAACAAATCAACTTAAATGGCCATCCAACTCCTACAGCTTACTACTGTGAGTCCCAAGTTATCCTGGAATTATGCAATAAGGATTTCTCAGTTCTTACTATGGGCAAGCAAGGCTAGTCTATCCAATCAATCAATTGTGCCAATCATGAATTAGACGAGTCCCAGCGGGACGTCCGTCATCAATATACAATATACAATAATATAAGCAGATACCGTTCCCTGCCCGTTGTAGCAGATTTACAGTATCTGTGGGAACCAGTCGGCCTGTTGGGCGCTGATAGTCCCAAAGAGGGCTGCCATGTAAGAACTCGGAAATCCATTCTCTCCATGCAATTATTATTTTATTTAACTTAGTAGCCTCTATGTTAAGTGAAATTCCATGCCGTGGATCATGGTCATTTCAGGATGAGTACTTTCGTACAAGTACGATATGCCCAACTCTACAACGATATCCGTACGGTTAAGTTGTAGATCTTACATAGCGTAATGCAACAATTAAAACTAATCACGAAATAATCATGCCTTGACCATAAAGTGCACATGCTGCTTTCGTAAAAATAAATAAATTGTAGCCTGCATGTATCTATATGCCAATATTCGGGATTGGCCAATCGATTGCAATGGTTTATAGTTAATATAAACGTATCTTATTCCATTTAATTCAATAAGACGACTAGCCAGTCTCTTAGTTCCATCTAGGAATGCATGATCAATTATTAATCAAGATAACAATCAATGTTAATTAATGCCAAATTCGGGAAATAATGATTTCATGCGGCTGAGAAATAAAGATCTCATGCGGTTGGGAAATAAAATTTCATGCGGCTGAGAAATAAAATTTCTTGCGGTTGGAAAATAAAGTTTCATGCGGCTGAGAAATAAAAATCTCATGCGGTTGGGAGATAAAGTTTCATGCGGCTGAGAAATAAAAATCTCATGAGGTTGGAAAATAAAGTTTCATGCGGCTGAGAAATAAAAATCTCATGCGGTTGGGAAATAAAATTTCATGCGGCTGAGGAATAAAAATCTCATGCGGTTGGAAAATAAAGTTTCATGCGGCTGAGGAATAAAATCTCATGCGGTTGGAAAATAAAATTTCATGCGGCTGAGGAATAAAAATCTCATGCAGTTGGGAAATAAAGTTTCATGCGGCTGAGAAATAAAAATCTCATGCGGTTGGGAAATAAAGTTTCATGCGGCTGAGAAATAAAAATCTCATGCGGTTGGGAAATAAAGTTTCATGCGGCTGAAAAATAAAAATCTCATGCGGCTGAGGAATAAAAATCACATGCGGTTGGAAAATAAAGTTTCATAAAACCTGAGAAAGTGGGGACCATCTTCTCAGAAAACCTGAGAAGGATGGTCATGGAACCCTTGGCTTCCAAGCTCCATAAAACCTTCACCGTAAGTCCAAATTTGGACTTCCATAGGTCAAAATAGGGTAGAACGAAATTCTCTATAACATGGAACCATCAAAACTTGGAAATAACAATGTTAAATAGATCAAAATCCAAGAAATCTGAAATTACTATAAACTTAGATCTAGAAGAATTTAGCCATAGAAATTGAAAATGCCAAGCACTAAAGTGTCTTAGAATGTTGAGAGGAAGACAATGGAACAACAAAATGGAGATCCATCAAGAAGCAAGTTGGCACTTGCCTATCTCTTCTAGGTTGGTGGGAGAGTTATGAGGAAGAAGAAGAGTAATGAGAAGAAGTAATGAAGAGAGAGAAAGGGTTTGGGGCTTTAAATGGGGTGGTGGTAGGTGGGGGTTTGTGTTCATGTTGAACCAACATAATTAAACCAATTCAAGCCGAACCCAAAACAAAGCTAAAGCAGAGTATAAAAGCATAAAGTAAAATGCAGAAATAAAATGCAGAAAAATAATTAGCAGAAATTAAAGAATTAAAGAAATAAACAGACAGTACATGATAAATATTAAATGAATACATTCCAGCAGTACATGTATTTAGAATACGCATTCTTGAGAATCTTGTTTAACTTTGATTTGAAAACTCTTTTTTCCTTGATTTAATTTATCTTTACTTTCTGTTGTTGAATTTGATTTTGATGGATTATTATTGAATTTGAGTTTGTATTTATTGATTTTGATGAAGATTGTGGAATTTTGAATCTTGATGTTAGCTGTAGCATCCGAGTTTGTATTTTGATGGATTTTATTCATTTTGAATTTTGATGTTTGTTGATAAATTGATTTGGGTATTCATTGTTAATTTAATTTAATTTTTAATAAGATAAAATTATATGGGCTAGGTCATCTAAGTTATGGAAATCTTATCTTCTATAGTCACATTAGCCAGCATGGTGAGGACATATAGTCTGATTTTGGATATATTTCTCGGGTGTGGGAATTTAAGGTTTTCGCAGCCAAGCTAGCGGCATCGCGAAAATGTTAAATACCATGATTCTAGAGGTATGTGCCAAAGTCAAGGACTCTGTGATTATCGTAGCCTTGCTCACTAGTATGACGAGGATTTAGAGTACCATGATTTTGGATAGACGCATATGATTATCAGATTGTACCTTAAATATTTTCGAACATGTTTTTGCTACTTTTGTTTCAGTCATTCGAAAAAAAGAAGAAGAATTATTGTTGTTTTGTTTTGTTTTATTTCTCATTATTTAACTTAGGAGTAGCTTTAGCTGTTTTATAAACCTTGTGTAACTTCTTACAAATTTATTTCTTCTTAATACAATAAATCAGTAATTTTGCTAGGCCTTATTTTGGATTTGATATTATAGCTCTGATTTCAAAATGGATTCCTCTTTTAAACAGATAAGCAGAACAGATTCTTTCATCATTTTTTTCTGCCAGTATTTTATTACCATCATTCTTTGTCTTGTATACCCGTCATGATTACATCAACTCCCTGTCTCGTATATAATTCTGTCAGCTGTACCTTGAAAACTCTTGAATCTTCATATCATTTTGCCTGAGAAATGTTGAGGAAATAACGTGAACCATCTAGTGTGAAAATGACGTAAATGGTTATCATAGATGATTTGTAGGAATCAGAACGTTGGATGTCCAATAAAAAAAATTTGAAATGGAGATGTGGTAAAGGTTTAGAATGGAATCGAGGGATAAATGTTATCAATTTAGAAACAATCGCAGAAAATTTTGGTTATGAGTAATTCATGGATGTATTTCAAAAAAAACTAATGAGGATATCAGAGGTCAACCTAGTTTTGAGAACTTAAAAATCTTGTTATTGATTCTTGGGAACTATTACAAGGCTATGTAAAATTTAGAGATGGAAAGGAGAATTTAATTGAATAAAAT
The DNA here is from genome assembly GCA_029216955.1 of Iris pallida. Classification (NCBI taxonomy): domain Eukaryota; kingdom Viridiplantae; phylum Streptophyta; class Magnoliopsida; order Asparagales; family Iridaceae; genus Iris; species Iris pallida. Next base: position 3,060 of record JANAVB010030702.1, on the reverse strand, counting down.
AATTATGCAAAATTGAACTAGATATTTTAAGAAGGTGACTAGAGACAGAGAGAACACAAGGATTTTACGTTATAGAAATTATTTTAGATGAGTGGGAGAAATTGTAGAATTCAAAAAAAATTTGAAGGTGAACGTTGAAGAAAATATGAAGGTTGATTTGTAAATAAGAATTAATTTTGTGTGACATAGTGGTATTGGAGTTTAGTAAATACGAGACTTGACTTAAACAAGTACAAGGATTTCATAAACTGGGTTAGAGGTTTCGGATTTAATTTAGAACGAGGTGAAAGAATTTGGAAATTTGATTAAATGAATAAGTGTTTACTCCTAAAAAGAGGGGTATGTTTCGTGAAAAATGTTTTGGAAGCTTGGAATTTTGTCTATGGTGATTGTGGTAAAGGTTTAGATGACTGAAGGTTATAAAATTTCGATGATAGCCATATAAAGGTTGATTTTCATATTGGGACTTGTGAGAAATATATATATATATATATATATATATATATATATATATATATATATATATATATATATATATATATATATGTTTTGGCAAATGATAAACTGATAGTATTAGAGAGGGATGAATTGCTGACTTTGTATGAAATCTTTCATGTTTCTCTAAAAGGGGTTTTTCAATATCATTGAATCCTAGTTTCCTTAATCACGACCAAATCAACTTCGATTATCTTTTTTTTATCTTGGGTTGTACTTAATTGAATTAAATTTGGTTGTGACCTGAATCTCCATCCTTGTATGTTCGTTCTCAGACTTTGTTGAACTGTCTCCATATTGCCTAAATCTTGATTTCCCCAATTGATCAACTTAGGTCGTATCGAGACTAAATATTCTCAATATGTATTGTGATTGGAATTTTCCATGGAATTGGCTTTCATTCCTTAACTTTGATTTTGATTTTTCTTTTCTCTGAACCTTTAAAGATAATGGGTAGTTACTTTTCTTTATTTTTATAAGTACCAGTTTTCATATAGGATGGTAGACTGCCTTACAGTTGATGATTTGTTATTTCTGTATCTTTTCTAGTTTATCACCCTAGACTGCTTGTGTATTTGATACCCTATGACCGTTTCGATTAGCATGACTAGTATACCTAGATGAGACTTTCACTGCCACCATATGCCATGAACCCGTAATAATGTCGTCCTTTTGATGGTATGCTTTGTTTAAATTCTGGGACTTTGATTGTGGGGGTTTGACTTAGAGGGAGTACGAACATTTTAATTTCGAGGACGAAATTTTTATAAGGTGGGTAGGATGTGAGCACCCTAAAATTCGGGTTAATTTTTTTTTTCTGATTGATTTAGTTTTAATAAATATTTTATTCTGTTATTTATCTTTAAGTGTACTTTCTCGTGCCATTGATATTTGGAGTGTCAGGGATGTTCAACTCTGGAAATCTTCTTCATGAGTTTTGGAGTGGACAGGATTACCTTCATGATGGTATATAGTGTCCCATCCAAACTTGTTCCCTTGTGCTCTTTTGCTTCGCTGAACTTCGGGTCGATTTAGACCATTTGATTATTATTTATTTTCCCACTCTTTTCCTTGATCATTTTCAGCACGTTACCGTGACTTTTTAATTGGGAGCGCAAGACCAGTTATTTTCTTGAAACCAACTCCTTATTTGATCTACTCGAGTCGCTCTTCACCCTTGACCTTCGTGTCCCACTCAGACACGTTATTTTGTGCTCTATTTGCTTCGCACAACTTTTTCGACACGTGACCCAATTTTATTTCACTCTACGGTGTTACATTTATTTTCCAATTTGATTTGTGGGTCTCCTGTCGACCAAAACCTGTCAGCCCCCAATTATGGACATGGCCCACATTGAGCCTACTACTCGTCCGCCATTTGTGTCCCATTTATTGGAATTCCCATGTGCTACTTATTTACTCATGATCATCAACGCCTAATTTTAATTCGATTTATGCACAATGTCCGGTTTTGATCCAATTCGGCTCCACCGAGTCCAGCCCAGCTCCATGTTGCTCTCCATCATGACACCCTCATATTTTCTTGCCCAAAAATATTAATTATTCTTTCTACCTATTTCTAATATTTATTGGAAATTTTCGTTGAATTAATCCCTTGGAATAAATCAATTTCTAGCTAATAAATTCTAGCCATTGATTTTCCTCAAATTAATCATCACCATCCATTTCCCTCCATCCCACACTCTCACAGCCAACCCATATGTGCCGGCCCTAAATTCTAGGAGAGCCACTTTTCTCTCTCCCTTTCTCATTAATTACTACACATCTCTTCTCTCTCTCTCTCCACATCAACACTTTCTTCACAAAACCAACAACTTCAACAACAGCACCATTTCCTCCCATGCACCCGACCACCTACAGACCCAACGACCTCCTCTCCCCATGGCCCGACCCCCCTGGCCGCCACCGCCGTCGGCCACGCCGTCGGTCTCCACGTAGCACAGCCCTTCCTCCTCCTTCCTCCTCACATCCACCAACCCGACACCACCACCACTTCACACCCGATCATCCCCTGGCCGGCCTCCACCGGCCTCCGCCACCGTCGGCCTCCCCCACGGCGACATCTCCTCCTCTTCCTACTTCCCTCCTCCACTTCCCCATTCTTCCCGAGCTCATCACCACCTCCATAACTCAAAACCGCCACCACCACCATATCAGCCATCACCACCACCTCACCCCCCTCGCCGCCTGCTCCACCCCATGCGGGCCGACCATGCCCCCGCTGTCGCCGGCCAGGCAGAGCAGCGCACGAGCCTCGCCAGCAGTGCATAGCCGCATGCACAGGCGCGCACGAGCACGCGTGCGCGGGCCGCCGTCGTGCGCCGCCGCACCGCCGCGTGGGCCGCCGTGGCTCGCCGTGGTGCGACCCACTCCGTCGAGTCCTCCCCTGACGGCCACCGTCCTCCGGGACGCACTGTCGAGGCGATTCGTGCGTTTGCACGACGTCCCGTCGGTTACGCCGCGATCGAGTTCATTTTGGCGCTCCGTCGCAGCGACTTCGCACGCGTTTTCCTAGAGATCCGATCGTTGGATCGGCGATTTCTT
>JANAVB010030701.1:0-16838 GCA_029216955.1 Iris pallida | reverse complement strand
ACTAAAAATATAGAACAATAAAATTACCTGACAAAACTTTTTCAATGGATCTTCAATAATAAATTGAAACTATTACTATATTACCAAAGAACCAACAAAATACCAGCTAGTGCATTACTGCTTTTTGAACATTGATCTTCTTGCATTCTTAGAAGCAAAATCATCAATTAAACTTTCATGATCAATATTTTCCAAAAACTCATTTTCAATTGAAACCAAAGCCAAACTATTTAATCTTTCTTGCGACATAGTTGATCGCAAGTAAGATTTCAATATTTTTAATTTTGAAAAACTTCTTTCAGTCGATGCAACTGTAACAGGAATGGTCAACAAAATTCTATATGCAAGACAACAAGTTGGATAATAATTCATTATTTTTAAAAAATTTAGTATTGCACTAGCTGTATCTTTTTCTTCTGGTAAATATTTTTGTAATAGTTGCAATTCATTAAATAAATCCTCACCATCGATGTCTGAAATGTGATCATTTTCTAACTTCTTTTCAAGATTGTTGCAGCTTGTCTTCAGTTCATCAGCATCCAATGATTTGAACTTCTCTGCTGTAATAAGAAGCCGAATGTGTCTTCATACTGCTTATATTGCTCAAACCTTCTTTCCAATGAACCGATTGCTTGATCAACTATGTATAAAAAATATTGAATTCTGAAGGATTCTTGAGTTGATTCTTCATGGACCGGTTCAGAAGACTCGGTAGCAATCTCATCAAAACGTTTTTTTCTACGAATTATCCTCTTCTTGTTCTTTGGAAACACCGGATCAATATCCAATTCAGCAGCAATTTCTTTAGCACAATCCAAAGCCTTCTCAAACCCAACTTCTCGGTACTCTTGAAAAAAAGCAATCAGAGCCTTCACACTATCCATTGCCACATCAATACGCATATTTTCACATTGTAATTCTTTGCTGACTGTTGAGAGTCAATAAGGGACTTTTAGTCCCACATCGGAATATGTAGTATGTAGAGGAGCTAGACTCCCTATAAGTAGTGAAGTAGTCCATCAATAAAATATACAACCATTATTTTCTACATGGTATCAGAGCCATAACTCTCTCTCTCTCTCTCCCCACAAAATTTTTTTTCGACAACCCCCCCGATCCTACCGGCCTCCACCCACTGCGCCCCCCCTCCCCACCCCTCGCCGACCCCCCTCCTCGCAGAACCCCCCCGACCCCCCCTGCAGAACCCCCCCGACCCCCCCCGACCCCCCACCATTCCTTGCAGAACCCCCCCGACCTCCACTCGTCGACCTCCACTCGCCGACCCCCTTCCTTGCAGAACCCCCCGACCCCCCCCGACCAGAAACCCCCCCCCGACCCCCCGACCCCTCCCCCCCCCGACCCTCCTACAGAACCCCCTCTCTCCCGCAAACGCCTCCTCCCCACAGCAGCACAAAAACCCTAACCCTAGCTTTTTGCCATGGAAACCCTAACCCTAGACCTAGCAGCCCCATCAAACCCTAACCCTAGCTTTTAACAAAAAAAACAAAAACAAATGGCGTATTTCGAATAGAGACGGCTGTCAAATCTTTATTTGCACCAACTCTGTTCCGTGCTTACGCTGTTTGGAGCTAACAAATGCTTTATTTGTTATTCCTTCTTCACATCGGGATCTATGCAGAGACTGATCATGTCTTCTCTGGTGTCCTGACGTGTTCACTTTACATGCGCGCCGGTGCTGGCCAAGTTAGTAGCGCATTAGTAAAGTCTCTGGCGTTGAAGAAGACGACGTCGACGATGAAGACGACGAAGACGACGCCGTTGGGTCAGTTGCAGACTCCGACGACGACAACGAAGACGACAAATTGAGTTCACAGTTGAAGATGCCATGGATTCGATCAGTGGCAAACTGACGGCCGAAGAGATGAAGGCCTTGGTTGATGATATCTTATCCAAGAGATTAACGAGGTAACCCCACGTGTGATCCATACTGATGTGGATCCGTCGCCTTACAAAATGGGGAAGCTGGAGACGAAGTTGGAAGGAACTTCCAACTACTTGAAGTGGTCGCGGCAGGCGATGCGGACACTGAAGGGACGTGGCTTGGTTGGCTATGTCACTGGCCAAGCCAAGGCGCCAGCCGATCACTCCAAGGAGTTTACTGTGTGGGAGATTGTCAACAACGTCGTGGCTGGGTGGTTGACTGCCTCTTTAACCGACCAGGTGTCGGGCAATGTCGAGGCTATGGAGGCTGCTGCTGATATATGGCAAACTCTCAAAGATATGTACTCCGGCTCCGGCAACCCAATACGAGTCTTTCAATTGCAAAATAAACTCGATAGGGTGGCCCAAGACGACCGTACCATCTCTGAGTACGCGGCCCTGTTGAAGAAGTATTGGTCTGATCTGGATCATTATGATCCTCTTGGGATAGAAGATGCACAAGTCGAACCAGCCTTCGCAAAGTACTTTCAGACGTTCCTGGCTTATATTTCCCGGCAGCGTATGATGAAATTCCTGAAGGGACTATACCCTGTATTTGAGCAGCGACGGAATATCCTCCTATCCCAACCCACGCTTCCGACCTTGGAAGAAGCTATAGATGTTATGACACAGGAAGAAGCTCGACTGAAGTTGATGCCCAACAAGGGCTCCTTCCAGGGGGAGCCAGCCGCGGTTGAAAAGTCTGCCCTTGTTGCCTTCAATCAACCTCCATCTATGGGTGGAGTTTGTCACAATTGTGGTGACTCCGGACATTACATCCGATTTTGTCCAAAACCCTTGCACAATCAGTCTACTGATCGAGGACGGGGTCGTGGAGGCCGGCGTGGTGGTAGAGGAGGATATGCCGGTAGAAGGGGCGGACACAAAGCAAATCTGGTGGAGGAAGGGGGAGAGAATCAACTGTCTGAAATAACCCCGCTTGAGCGGAGTTCCTTGAGAAGTTGCGAGGCACAAAGCTGGGTTCGGTCGACTGTCCTGGGGCGTCTTCAACCTCGGAAGATCACCTCACTTGCTTTGCCCAAACCAGCACCGATGATTCTGCACGTGCTCTTGTCTCTATCCATCAGTCAGGATAGATTATGGACTCTGGGGCATCTCGCCATGTCCACGGGGTCCCGTGATGCGTTTCAGGGATATACTCACCTACCATTGCCGGAGAGTATTCAGACCGCTGATGGTACATCCCGCCCTGTCATGGGTAAAGGCACTGTCGCATGCATCCCCTCCATCACTCTAACCAATGTCCTACATGCTCCGTCTTTTCCTGTCAATCTCCTATCCATTAGTGCCATTATACTTGATCTTAACTGTACTGTTTCCTTTGACATTCCTCAGGTGACTTTTCAGGAGAAAGGGACAGGACGACGACTTGGGACTGGCACATGGCATAAGGGGCTGTGGTATTTAGACAGGACTGGACTGGACACCGCATTGGCATCCTTGGTTGCAGACGCACCACCAGCAGCTTCCTGTCGCAGTGTTGAAGCCGGCTTGCTACTCCACCACCAGCGTGTCGGTCATTCTTCTTTTAAAGTTATGAGTCGAATGTATCCGTCCTTATATCAAAGGGCTAATAAAGAGAAGTTATTTTGTAATGCTTGTGAGTTGGGCAAACATACCAGAAGTACGTATGTGAGCACGGGGAATAGGAGTTCAGCTGCTTTTGACATGATACATTCAAATGTATGGGGCCCTTGTCCTACGACTGGTATTAACGGCTTTCGATAGTTCGTCACCTTTATTGACTGTTATACCCGCGTGACATGGGTCTACCTTATGAAGAATAAGAGTGACATCCTTGAGGCCTTTCAGGACTTTCATCGACGGGTGAAAACTTAATATGGCGCTAAAATTAAGTGTTTCCGGTCAGACAATGGGACGGAGTATACTAATAAGCGGGTTGCTGAGTACTTTTCCACTCATGGAATACTTCATCAAACTTTATGTGCTTATACTCCGGCCCAAAATGGTGTGGCGGAACGAAAAAACAGACACCTGCTGGAAGTCGCACGGACGATGATGCTGGCTATGAATGTCCCGAAACACTTTTGGGGGCAGGCTATATTGACGGCCTCTTATCTTATCAACAGAATGCCATCTCCAGTATTGGACTGGAAGACACCGTAGGAAATGCTTACTGGGGCAACGACATACATTGTTCCACCAAAAGTCTTTGGATGTGTGTGCTTTGTCCAAGATAATAGGCCAGGCATTGGCAAATTGGATCCTAGGGCAATTAAATATGTCTTCGTCGGTTACACGGCGACTCAGAAGGGTTATGCCTGTTGGAGTCCAGTCAAGCGGAAGATGTTTGTCAGCATGGATGTTACTTTCAGAGAATTCGAACCATTCTATGGTTCGGATGAAGGTTCAGCATTTGGTGACACACCTACCACAGATGGCGTTAGATGTGAGGGGGAGATAATAAGCCCAAATGTGGTCGTCGGATCGGTTCCGTGTCCAGTTGTAGAAAACTGGACGAAAGGGGGAGAGCACAGTGACTCAGATACAGATAATGAAGAAGAATATCCATATGTTACGCAGGGGGAGCAGCAGACAAGGGAAAAGGAGCTCCAAGTCTACAGAAGGAGACAACAGAAGTTCAGTACTGTGCCTATGCCGTGCCCTGTGCCTACTATGCCAAGTCTCTCGTCTACTCCTGCTTCAACTCCTGAAGATGTTGCCCCCGTACTGAATCACTCGGATTCGGATGCGGATCTCTCCGACTCGGATGGTATGATCTCTCCACCACCTATTGCTCCCTTAAGGAGATCTTCTCGCATCAATGCGGATAAGGCTCCTGCTCGTTTTGATGATTACGAACATGACATTGCCAACTTCTTGTCTTATTCTAACATTTCTTCGAATTATCGAGCCTTCATTGCATCGCTAGACTCTACTTCGTTGCCCAAGTGTTGGCAGAAAGCAAAGAAAGATCCAAGGTGGAAAGCTACAATGATGGAAGAACTTGGGGCACTGGAGAAAAATAAGACATGGGAGCTGGTTTCATTATCCAAAGGAAAGAAAGCTGTGGGATGCAAATGGGTGTACACAGTAAAAGAGACGCCAGAAGGAAAAGTAGAGCGGTACAAGACGAGGTTGGTTGCAAAAGGATTCACACAATCATATGGAATAGACTATGATGAGACGTTTGCCCCAGTAGCAAAAATGAGCACCGTGAGAACTCTGGTCTCCATTGCAGCGAACTATGGGTGGAAGTTGTACCAGCTGGATGTGAAGAATGCATTTCTTCATGGGGACCTACAAGAAGAAGTATACATGGAGCTCCCGCCAGGGTGCTACGTGACGGAATCAAACGGAGGGACGTCGCAAGGAAAGGTGTGTAAACTGAAGAAGTCGCTATACGGGCTCAAGCAATCTCTTCGAGCCTGGTTTGACAGATTCAGAAAGGCTGTTACAGGCATGGGATACCGTCAAACAAATGCAGATCATACGGTCTTCCTCCAGTATGCAAGAGGCCACATCACTATACTTGCTGTATATATGGATGATATAGTGATCACATGTGATGATGAAGTCGAGATCACTAAGCTGAAGTCAAAACTCGCGAAGGAGTTTGAAGTGAAGGATTTAGGAGCGATAAGGTACTTTCTAGGTATCGAGGTGTGTGAAGGCGAACAAGTAATTGTTCTCTCACAGAGAAAATACACACTAGATCTGCTGAAGGAGACGGGAATGCTGGGATGCAAAGCAGCGGTCACTCCAATTGACCAGAAGTACAAGTTGGGAGCAGAAGCAGGAGAACCCGTTGATCGTAAAAGATATCAAAGACTTGTAGGAAGATTGATTTATCTGGGACACACTCGCCCTGATATCTCATTCGCGGTGAGTGTAGTGAGTCGTTACATGCATGATCCAAGAAAGGGTCATATGGAAGCAGTATTTCAGATCTTGAGGTATCTGAAAGGAACGCCGGAAAAGGGGCTATGGTTCAAGAAGAATGGACGCATAGAAGTTGAGGGATACTGTGATGCAGACTGGGCAAGCTGTATAGACGACAGAAGGTCTACCACGGGATACTGTGTTTTTGTAGGAGGAAATCTGGTCTCATGGAGAAGCAAGAAACAGTCTATGGTAGCACGGTCGACAGCTGAAGCAGAATACAGAGCAATGGCTCTGGGAGTGTCAGAGTTGCTGTTGGTGAAAGCGTTGCTGACAGAGTTGAAGCTAGACAAGGGAGCACTATTGCGTCTTCTGAGCGATAGTCAAGCTGCAATAAGTATAGCTAACAATCCCGTTCAGCACGACAGAACGAAGTACATCGGGATTGATCGATTCTTCATCAAGAAGAAGCTGGAACAAGGGATACTGAAGATTGACCATGTCTGCTCAGAAGAACAAGTTGCAGACTGTCTGACTAAGGGTCTTAGTTCATTAAGTCTGTTGAAGCTATGTAACAAGATGGGGATGATCAATATCTATCGCCCATCTTGAGGGGGAGTGTTGAGAGTCAATAAGGGACTTTTAGTCCCACATCGGAATATATAGTATGTAGATGAGCTAGACTCCCTATAAGTAGTGAAGTAGTCCATCAATAAAATATACAACCATTATTTTCTACACTGACTATATTAACTTTAACCAAGATGTTATACCAAATAACCATACCAACAATGAACTCAAAATTTCCAAGTTCTTATTCTGCAAAACAAGTAGCTTCACTTTTAGCCTTTGCCTCTTTCTCACTTTCGGCAAGCTGAAGTAGAGCTTCTCGTATTTCAGGAGCTTGAGTCACTATTGTTTTCACACTATTAATTCTACTTTTCCATCGTGTAGTCGACAATGATTTTAGAGTGAAACCTTTTTCTGGAAGATTATCCTTCAAAATCTTCCACCTTTTTGTAGAATCTGCAAACAATGTATAAATACGTTGCACAACTCCAAAAAAGTTTACTGCTTTACTGCAAGAGTTTGTTATATCTGACAGTGTCAAATTGAGAGAATAAGAACCACAAGGTGTATAAAATGCTCTAGGATTGATGTCTAAGAGTTTTCTTTGTACACCTTTGTGCCTCCCCTTCATGTTTGACCCATTATCATAGCTTTAGCCTCTGACATTATCAATATCAAGATCAAGATGGTGTAGCACATTTTGCAACTCTTCAAACAACCCTTGACCTGTTGTGTCATTCACAACCAAGAATTGTATAAAATATTCTTGCACCTTTATTGGAATTGTAGAGACATCAACACACCTTAATATCAATGTCATATGTTCTAGTTTGCTAACATCAGGAGTACAATCGAGTATTACTGAAAAGTACTTAGTTTCTTTTATTTATTTTTAGGATTGCACCTTTAATTTCAGAAGGTAGCAAGAGTATCATCTCATTTTGAATCTTGTGACTCAGATAATGGTAATGAATCTCATGATTTTGTTTCCTTCGGAGATGCTCTTTTAAGGTTGAATCCCACACGGCAACCATTTCAACTAAAGCCATAAAATTTCCATTACTTTCTTTATATATCTTCTCATTACTTCCACGGAACTCCAAGCTCTGTTTAGCCAAATATTTCACAAATGCAAACAATCTCCACAGTACCTTCCTCCAGTGTTCTGTTTCTTTGATGATTTGGTCCTGCACAACTTGGTCAATGACTTGATTATTTTCCAGCCTACCATGCAACTCAACCCAAATAGACGTATGATTGATATGATCTGCACTTCTTTCATGTGTTTTCAAATTGTTTGCCAGGTGTCCCCAATCCCTTACTCCATCATGCGCTAATTGACTTTGTTGTGGCCGGTTCTTAAACAATTTACAACAGAAGCAAAATACCTTGTCAAGATCCTTGGAATACACTAGCCAATTTCGATGATACTTCTCTCCGTTTCATAAGTACTTATTGTAGAATTCAGAGGAGAAACGTCTTTTCAGTCCATCTTTAGGGCATTTTTCGGTTAACAAATCTCTTACAGGACCTTTTTTTCACCTATAAATCCCTCCATTTAGGATCAAGACTATCCCAATTTCTAGGATCATAGATGTTTAAGGCAATATCTCCAATTTCATTATCATTACCATTCAAACCAAGTTCCACCACATTTTCTTCCTCATGATTCTCCGCATTTTCTTCTACAGGTACATCACCATCTTCTTCCATAGGTACATGCAAATGCTCTTCAACATCTACTAGTGTTGCCTCTGTCGGTTCCAGCAAATTAATGCTCATGCTCTTCAACATCTATTAGTTGTTTGACAACAAATTTGTCAAGAGCTCCTCTTTGACTTCGAACAAAATGCTCCTCTTTGCTTTTTTCTTTTGCGCTTGGAATAACCCGATTCAAATTTTCTAGTGGGAGGCATTCTAGACACAGTATATCTGAAACTAGACAAAATAGACCTTTAAATTCCTAAATTATATAAAAGAAAAAAAAATCTGAAATAGACACTTGCATATAGACACTTTCCATCAATAAAACTATTACTACATAGCATAACTGTAAGAAAATATACACAAAATGATATCAAAATCCACACAAAAATTATCACCACGTCAGAGCTATTCTTTTCTCAATCGAGATCCAAAAGCAAACCAATTATTCCCAATGGGATGATATTGTTCTTCCATAGATAAATATAAAACTAAATTCACAATAGGCATAGTTCTTAAAAAAATAATAAATTCATAATGAGAATAAAATTCTTAAGGAAAATTTTTTGTACCTCTTAGAGATGAATCATTCCTGTTACAGTTGCATCAGATTAAGAAGAATAAAACAATGACTAAGTTAGTATTTTATTCGTAATGCAACTGTAATCAACGAAAAAAAATTCTCCGTCATTGTTTTAAATAAAATTCTTACGAAAAATAAATTATTGGTTGGGTACATTTGCATATAAAAATTTGTACCTCTTAGAGATGAATCATTCCTGAAACAGGATCCAAGCATTCTCTGTTTTCCTTGTCCTTAAAGAAATTAAAAAACAATGAAGAATTAGTAATCAAAGAACTGAAAGAAGAAACCCACACAATAATTTATTAAAAGACAATATTTTATATTTTACCTAACGGTGTCGACGCCGCTTCAACCAAGGCCGGCCCTTCGGATCGTAGAGGAGCAGCTATTAGGAATAAAGTTTGGGTATTGATCTTTCCAACGTCAGCCAGCTAATTAGGTTGGAGACTTGGCGTTGGAGTCAAATAAAATGACTTGTAAAATTACAAAATTGCCCTCTTTTTTTTGGAGCCCCTCATATTTTAAGGCCCTGTACAACTGCACGTTGGGCACGGGCCCGGGGCCGCCATGTAATTAGTTTTTTTTTTTTTTTTCGAATCTGGTTTATCAAATAATAGAAGGCAAGGAAAGGCTGCAAACAATTTCCGGTCGTGTGAAATTATTCTCCTAACCCGAAAACAATATAGTACTAAAATATTAATAAATTAATCGACTGATAATTTCTGGATTAGTCGTATCGCAAAAAGGCCACGCTGCGGAGGATGCGATGAAGGACGCCGAAAGAATCTTCGGCCAAATGGACGTTCTCGGAGAAGCATTCGAATTGACCCTGTCGACAAGTACGAATTCATTGACCATCGACGACCGCATGGAAGTTCTGCACAAGATTTTCCTTGAGTGGTCGGAGGAGTGAAAACAATGGCTGGAGGCTATGCGTCCGCTCGCCGAGGCCGGTCCTGAATAATTGAAGGCCCTGTGCGAATTTCAAAATATGGCCCTATAAATTTATTTATTTATATTTTTTTAAATGTATTGTTTTTGTCGTTATCAAAATCTCTCGAGATATTCTTGATTGTATATTATAACTGAATCTATAAATAGTTACGAAACAAAATAACCAAAGCTCAAATTATCTGTATTCAAGCACATTACATAATATAATAAAAATATTTTAGATAGAAGATACACTGACCGCTAAATTGTCAAACTCTGGCCTCAAATTCTTTTTTTATCGATCTGTTGATGAGAACATATAAAAAATGAATAATGATCAATACCCAAATGAGAAGTAATCTATAATCATACAATAAATAAAACTAAAAGTATAGAACAATGAAATTACCTGACAAAACTTTTTCAATGGATCTTCAATAATAAATTGAAACTATTACTATATTACCAAGAGAACCAAAAAAGATACCAGCTGGTGCATTACTGCTTTTTGAACATTGATCTTCTTGCATTCTTAGAAGCAAAATCATCAATTAAACTTTCATGATCAATATTTTCCAAAAACTCATTTTCAATTGAAACCAAAGCCAAACTATTTAATCTTTCTTGCGACATAGTTGATCGCAAGTAAGATTTCAATATTTTTAAATATGAAAAACTTCTTTCAGTCGATGCAACTGGAACAGGAATGGTCAACAAAATTCTATATGCAAGACAACAAGTTGGATAATAATTCATTATTTTCAAAAAAAATTAGTATTGCACTAGCTGTATCTTTTTCTTCTGGTAAATGTTTTTGTAATAGTTGCAATTCATTAAATAAATCCTCACCATCGATGTCTGAAATGTGATCATTTTCTAACTTCTTTTCAAGATTGCTGCAGCTTGTCTTCAGTTCATCAGCATCCAATGATTTTAACTTCTCTGCTGTAAATAAGAAGCCGAATGTGTCTTCATATTGCTTATATTGCTCAAACCTTCTTTCCAATGAACCGATTGCTTGATCAACTATGTATAAAAAGTACTGAATTCTGAAGGATTCTTGAGTTGATTCTTCATGGACCGGTTCAGAAAACTCGGTAGCAATCTCATCAAAATGTTTTTTTTCTACGAATTATTATCTTCTTGTTCTTTGGAAACACCGGATCAATATCCAATTTAGCAGTAATTTCATTAGCACAATCCAAAGCCTTCTCAAACCCAACTTCTCGGTACTCTTGAAAAAAAGCAATCGGAGCCTTCACACTATCTATTGCCACATCAATACGCATATTTTCACATTGTAATTCTTTGCTGACTATATTAGCTTCAACCAAGATGTTATACCAAATAACCATACCCACAATGAACTTAAAATTTCCAAGTTCTTATTCTGCCAAACAAGTAGCTTCACTTTTAGCCTTTGCCTCTTTCTTACTTTCGGCAAGCTGAAGTAGAGCTTCTCGTATTTCAGGAGCTTGAGTCACTATTGCTTTCACACTATTAAATCTACTTTCCCATCGTGTAGTCGATAATGATTTTAGAGTGAAACCTTTTTCTGGTAGATTATCCTTCAAAATCTTCCACCTTTTTGTAGAATTGCAAACAATGTATAAATACGTTGCACAACTCTAAAAAAGTTTACTGTTTTACTGCAAGAGTTTGCTATATCTGACAGTGTCAAATTGAGAGAATGAGAACCACAAGGTGTATAAAATGCTCTAGGATTGATGTCTAAGAGTTTTCTTTGTACACCTTTGTGCATCCCCTTCATGTTTGACCCATTATCATAGCTTTGGCCTCTGACATTATCAATATCAAGATCAAGATGGTGTAGCACATTTTGCAACTCTTCAAACAACCCTTGACCTGTTGTGTCATTCACAACCAAGAATTGTATAAAATATTCTTGCACCTTTATTGGAATTGTAGAGACATCAACACACCTTAATATTAATGTCATATGTTCTAGTTTGCTAACATCAGGAGTACAATCGAGTATTACTGAAAAGTACTTAGCTTCTTTTATTTTTTTTTAGGATTGCACCTTTAATTTCAGAAGGTAGCAAGAGTATCATCTCATTTTGAATCTTGTAACTCAGATAATGGTAATGAATCTCATGATTTTGTTTCCTTCGAAGATGCTCTTTAAAGGTTGAATCCCACTCGGCAACCATTTCAACTAAAGCTATAAAATTTCTATTACTTTCTTCATATATCTTCTCATTACTTCCACGGAACGCCAAGCTCTGTTTAGCCAAATATTTCACAAATGCAAACAATCTCCACAGTACCTTCCTCTAGTGTTCTGTTTCTTTGTTGATTTGGTCCTGCACAACTTTGTCAATGACTTGATTATTTTCCAGCCTAGCATGCAACTCAACCCAAATAGATATATGATTGATATGTTCTGCACTTCTTTCATGTGCTTTCAAATTGTTTGCTAGGTGTCCCCAATCCCTTACTCCATCATGCGCTAATTGACTTTGTTGTGGCCGGTTCTTAAATAATTTACAGCAGAAGCAAAATACCTTGTCAAGATCCTTGGAATACACTAGCCAATTTCGATGATGCTTCTCTTCGTTTGATAAGTACTTATTGTAGAATTCAGAGGAGAAACGTCATTTCAGTCCATCTTTAGGGCCTTTTTCGGTTAACAAATCTCTTATAGGACCTTTTTCACCAATAAATTCCTCCATTTAGGATCAAGACTATCCCAATTTCTAGGATCATAGATGTTCATGGCAATATCTCCAATTTCATTATCATTACCATTCAAACCAAGTTCTACCACATTTTCTTCCTCATGATTCTCCGCATTTTCTTCTACAGGTACATCACCATCTTCTTCCATAGGTACATGCAAATGCTCTTCAACATCTACTAGTGTTGCCTCTGTCGGTTCCAGCAAATGCTCTTCAACGTCTACTGTTGTTGCCTCTGTAGGTTCTTGCACATGCTCTTCAACATATATTGGTTGTTTGACAACAAATTTGTCAAGAGCTCCTCTTTGACTTCGAACAAAATGCTCCTCTTTGATTTTTCTTTTGCGCTTGGAATAACCCGATTCAAATTTTCTAATGGGAGGCATTCTAGACACAGTATATCTGAAACTAGACAAAATAGACCTTTAAATTCCTAAATTATATAAAATAAAAAAAAAATCTGAAACTAGACACTTGCATATAGACACTTTCCATCAATAAAACTATTACTACATAGCATAACTGTAAGAAAATATACACAAAATGATATCAAAATCCACACAAAAATTATCACCACGTCAGAGCTGTTCTTTTCTCAATCGAGATCCAAAAGCAAACCAATTATTCCCAATGGGATGATATTGCTCTTCCATATATAAATATAAAATTAAATTCGCAATAGGATCACAGTTCTTAAAAAAAAATTCATAATGAGAATAAAATTCTTAAGGAAATTTTTTTGTACCTCTTAGAGATCAATCATTCCTGTTACAGTTACATCGGATTAAGAAGAATAAAACAATGACTAAGTTAGTATTTTATTCGTAATGCAACTGTAATCAACGAAAACAAATTCTCTGTTATTGTTTTAAATAAAATTCTTACGAAAAATAAATTATTGGTTGGGTACAATTGCATATAGAAATTTGTACCTCTTAGAGATGAATCATTCCTGAAACAGGATCCAAGCATTCTCTGTTTTCCTTGTCCTTAAAGAAATTAAAAAACAATAAAGAAATTAGTTATCAAAGAATTGAAAGAAGAAACCCACACAATAATTTATTAAAAGACAATATTTTATATTTTACCTAACGGTTGTCGACGCCGCTTCAACCAAGGCCGGCCCTTCGGATCGTAGAGGAGCAGCTATTAGTAATAAAGTTTGGGTATTGATCTTTCCAACGTCTGCCAGCTAATTAGGTTGGAGACTTGGAGTTGGAATCAAATAAAATAACTTATAAAATTACAAAATTGCCCTCTTTTTTTTTGGAGGCCCCTCATATTTTGAGGCCCTGTGCAACTGCACGTTGGGCACGGACCCGGGGCCGGCCATGTAATTAGTTTTCTATTTTTTTCCGGATCTGGTTTATCAAATAATAGAAGGCAAGGAAAGACTGCAAACAATTTCGGTCGTGTGAAATTATTCTCCTAACCCAAAAACAATATAGTACTGAAATATTAATAAATTAATCGACTGATAATTTTTGGATTAGTCGTATCGCAAAAAGGCCACGCTGCGGAGGTTGCGATGAAGGACGCCGGTAGAATCTTCGGCCAAATGGACGTTCTTGGAGAAGCATTCGAATTGACCCTGTCGACAAGTACGAATTCATTGAACATCGACGGCCGCATGGAAGTTCTGCACAAGATTTACCTCGAGTGGTCGAAGGAGTGGAAACAATGGCTGGAGGCTATGCGTCCGCTCGCCGAGGGACAGGGCCGGTCCTGAATAATTGAAGGCCCTGTGCGAATTTCAAAATGTGGCCCTATAAATTTATTTATTTATATTTTTTAAATGTATTGTTTTTGTCGTTATCAGAATCTCTCGAAATATTCTTGATTGTATATTATAACTGAATCTATAAATAGTTACAAAACAAAATAACCAAAGCTCAAATTATCTGTATTCAAGCATATTACATAATATAATAAAAATATTTTAGATAGAAGATACACTGACCGCTAGATTGTCAAACTCTTTGCCTCAAATTCTTTTTTTTTATCTACATGTTGATGAGAAGATATAAAAAATGAATAAGATCAATACCCAAATGAGAAGTAATCTATAATCATACAATAAATAAAACTAAAAGTATAGAACAATAAAATTACCTGACAAAACTTTTTCAATGGATCTTCAATAATAAATTAAAACTATTACTATATTACCGAGAGAACCAAAAAAGATACCAGCTAGTGCATTACTGCTTTTTGAACATTGATCTTCTTGCATTCTTAGAAGCAAAATCATCAATTAAACTTTTATGATCAATATTTTCCAAAAACTCATTTTCAATTGAAACCAAAGCCAAACTATTTAATCTTTCTTGCGACATAGTTGATCGCAAGTAAGATTTCAATATTTTTAATTATGAAAAACTTCTTTCAGCCGATGCAACTGTAACAGGAATGGTCAACAAAATTCTATATGCAAGACAACAAGTTGGATAATAATTCATTCTTTTCAAAAAAATTAGTATTGCACTAGCTTATCTTTTTCTTCTGGTACATGTTTTTGTAATAGTTGTAATTCATTAAATAAATCCTCACCATCGATGTCTGAAATGTGATCATTTTCTAACTTCTTTTCAAAATTGTTGCAGCTTGTCTTCAGTTCATCAGCATTCAATGATTTTAACTTCTCTGCTGTAAATAAGAAGCTGAATGTGTCTTAATACTGCTTATATTGCTCAAACGTTCTTTCTAATGAACCGATTGCTTGATCAACTATGTATAAAAAGTACTGAATTCTGAAGGATTCTTGAGTTGATTCTTCATGGACCGGTTCAGAAGACTCGGTAGCAATCTCATCAAAATGTTTTTTTCTACGAATTATTCTCTTCTTGTTCTTTGGAAACACCGGATCAATATCCAATTCAGCAGCAATTTCTTTAGCACAATCCAAAGCCTTCTCAAACCCAACTTCTCGATACTCTTGAAAAAAAAAGCAATCAGAGCCTTCACACTATCCATTGCCACATCAATACGCATATTTTAACATTGTAATTCTTTGCTGACTATATTAGCTTTAACCAAGATGTTATACCAAATAACCATACCCACAATGAACTCAAAATTTCCAAGTTCTTATTCTGCCAAACAAGTAGCTTCACTTTTAGCCTTTGTCTCTTTCTCACTTTCGACAAGCTGAAGTAGAGCTTCTCGTATTTCAGGAGCTTGAGTCACTATTGCTTTCACACTATTAATTCTACTTTCCCATCGTGTAGTCGACAATGATTTTAGAGTGAAACCTTTTTCTGGTAGATTATCCTTCAAAATCTTCCACCTTTTTGTAGAATCTACAAACATTGTATAAATACGTTGCACAACTCCAAAAAAGTTTACTGCTTTACTGCAAGAGTTTGTTATATCTGACAGTGTCAAATTGAGAGAATGAGAACCACAAGGTGTACAAAATGCTCTAGGATTGATGTCTAAGAGTTTTCTTTGTACACCTTTGTGCCTCCCCTTCATGTTTGACCCATTATCATAGCTTTGGCCTCTAACATTATCAATATCAAGATCAAGATGGTGTAGCACATTTTGCAACTCTTCAAACAACCCTTGACCTGTTGTGTCATTCACAACCAAGAATTTATAAAATATTCTTGCACCTTTATTAGAATTGTAGAGACATCAACACACCTTAATATCAATGTCATATGTTCTAGTTTGCTAACATCAGGAGTACAATCGGGTATTACTGAAAAGTACATAGCTTCTTTTATTTTATTTTTAGGATTGCACCTTTAATTTCAGAAGGTAGCAAGAGTATCATCTCATTTTGAATCTTGTGACTCAGATAATGGTAATGAATCTCATGATTTTGTTTCCTTCGGAGATGCTCTTTTAAGGTTGAATCCCACTCGGCAACCATTTCAACTAAAGCCATAAAATTTCCATTACTTTCTTTATATATATTCTCATTACTTCCACGGAACGCCAAGCTCTGTTTAGCCAAATATTTCATAAATGCAAACAATCTCCACAGTACCTTCCTCCAGTGTTCTGTTTCTTTGATGATTTGGTCCTGCACAACTTTGTCAATGACTTGATTATTTTCCAGCCTAGCATGCAACTCAACCCAAATAGACATATGATTGATATGTTCTGCACTTCTTTCATGTGCTTTCAATTTGTTTGCCAGGTGTCCCCCAATCCCTTACTCCATCATGCGCTAATTGACTTTGTTGTGGCCGGTTCTTAAACAATTTATAGCAGAAGCAAAATACCTTGTCAAGATCCTTGGAATAAACTAGCCAATTTCGATGATGCTTCTCTCCGTTTGATAAGTACTTATTGTAGAATTCAGAGGAGAAACGTCTTTTCAGTCCATCTTTAGGGCCTTTTTTCGGTTAACAAATCTCTTACAGGACCTTTTTTCACCAATAAATCCCTCCATTTTGGATCAAGACTATCCCAATTTCTAGGATCATAGATGTTCAAGGCAATATCTCCAATTTCATTATCATTACCATTCAAACCAAGTTCTACCACATTTTCTTCCTCATGATTCTCGCATTTTCTTCTACAGGTAC
>JANAVB010030700.1:0-56689 GCA_029216955.1 Iris pallida | reverse complement strand
AGGAGAGTCTACCTGGGAGCGGGAGATGAGATGCGCAGCGGTACCCTTATCTTTTTGGACTGTGAGTATACTTTCTATCCTTCTCATCAGTTGCATTTCGCCTTTCATTTCGAGGACTAAATTCTTTTAAGGAGGGTAGATTTGTCATTACCACATTTTTAGTTTGAGGGTAAAATTGTCATTTTTGGGGTAAATAAAATTTTAGTATTAATTAGAATTTATGGGAATTTTAGAAATTATTTTGGATTTATTGGACTTTTTTTTTTGGCCAGTTTTGACTCATGTAGACCAACCTAGGAACTAACCATGGTTAGTTAGGCTTGGTTAGGTCAAGTGACCCTAGTCTAACCTAGTGTGACTCAAGTTAGTGGTTAGTGATTCATAGAACTTGAATTAGAAATGTAGAAACAAGTTATGATAAATGGCTTGTGATTACACAAGTCATTTTGTGACTTAGCTAGATAGGACTAACTAAACCTAGCTCAACCCTATCCTAACCCACTTGGCCGGCCACCATATCCACCTAGGGATTCCCCCATTATAAATATCCTCCTAGTTTTTAGGGCTAGCCTCCCTCCTTAGAAAATAGATCCAAGAAGAAGAGGTGAGTTCTTGTCTTAATAAATCCATTTTAATTCCATAATAGGTCCTAAAATCTCCAAATCAGTTGCAATGATTTCTAACACTGGTATTCTTGCTGTTATGGAAGTTTTGGTTCAGTTTGCTATTGATTGGAAGTGATTTGGACATCAAGCAAAGAGCTAGAAAGAGCCATTTTCTATTGAACTTCACATAGAGGTATCTCCTACATTTCTCCATGAAATTTCATGTAGTCTTCACCAATAGGAAGCCCTAAGGGTCCCCCTAGGGTTTGGATAAGTTCGTTCCTGGTGTCGGAGCTTCGTGTCCGTTTTAGACACGTATCAGTGACCACGCATTGTGTTCGACGAAATACCTCAAAGGGCATTTCGATCGATTTATTTCATTATTTTGAATAGGATTAATAGTTTAGATCTGGTATTTTGATCCCTGTGCTTGAGTTCTTGTCTGTCGGTCGTGTCGGTTTTATGGCTGGACACGTGCGTGCCACGTCGCGCGCTGCTGCAGGGAGTCCCCTGCTACTCGGGGCCACAACTCTCTGGACACGACACTTGGACACAAATAAATTGACACACTATGGGACAATGTCTGTCATGACACTCCCCAAGTGGCACGACTTCTCGTGTCGTGTCGAATGTGCACGACATGCCACACTGGTTTTACACTGAGTCTGTGTACTCGTGTGTATGGGCTCTGATACGCTGTCTAACTTGGACACGCGGACATGAGGACCCAGGACAGGAGGACCTAGACTTAACCCTAGTCTAGGGGTACCCAGGTGCACGAGCACGTGGCCTACCACGTGCTGTGTCGTGTGCACGACACTCGTGCACACGTGCACGAGACCTTGTTCACTGTACTGTGTCCAATTGCTGTTCTAGTTTTTATTCCAGTTTGGACACATTGTGTCCACTTGGGGGGGACATTATTGCATTATAGGACACATGTATGATATATTTTGGTTACCAACCATTGGTTTAGTAAATTAGGTCGAATTGGTTGGTTAAAATCATTTTCCAATTTTTTTCCTGATACATGTATGAACAGAAATTTTCCAGTTTGTATACATGAACTTTGTCACCTAATTTAAACCAATTAAATACTGTTAATGTTTAGTTTCAGTCCCTAAAATGTTACCCCTATGTGTAATCTAACTGTAGTTCGAATTTGGGTTGATTTGGTTGTATGTTGGGTTCGAAATGGGAGTTTCAAAACCTGAAAACTAAATGGACTGAAAACTGGGATTTGATACATGATTGATTCCCTTTTCTTGTTATTTCTGTCACATGATGCAATGTTTGCTGCAAATGGAAACCTGAGATTAACTTGATGTATCACTTGTAAATCTGAAATTGGGTTGCCATGTTAAATTCTTCATTTCCTCACTGTTAAGTTGCTGTCAACTGAGATTTGTATTAACCATATTTCCCTTCTAATTCAATGTTGACTTCATTTCTTTATGGATTAAATTCTGAATTGTTATGGTTACATGGATTGATTTCCTTCCTTCCCTTTTCAGTCTTTTCACTGTTTGTGTATTTACTGCTCTCACATACACTGTTTCCTTGCATACCACTTCCTGTACACATATGCACACTGTCACTTTGTAATTCCTGCCACATTATCATTTTATACACACAGCACTCTCCTCTCTCACAGTGTTATACACACACACACACATTTTCCTCTCCTTACTGTTATACTTAATCACCTGAGCACACTCCTCTTCTTCACTGTTTTCTATTCCTGCACAGTATTCACACTCTTCATTGTTCTGTTTTCTGTCAATATACACACACACACTAGAGTTATTTCCTGCCTTGCAAATTCCTGAACACTCCTGTACACCCTCACCACACACACAACTTTATACACACACATAGTCACTTACCACTAATTTCCTTCCCTGTCATTATAGCCCTATCACACACCTACATTTATTCATTTTCCCTATATGCCTACCTAATGTAGCCTCTATATGTGACTATATACATATGTAATGCAATGTACTATATGAATGTAAATTAATATATGCTTTGTGATGTATGGGTCCCTATAGATGTGTATGGCTTTTGTAGATGTTTACATTGTGTATTGATTGGGGGATACCATGTTAGTGGGCCATGGGGTTGTATGGGTGCAAGTTCATGTTTGTGCCATGTGTATACTTGAATAACTATAATAGGAAATGTATGCTTTTGTGTTGAAAATAGGCCTAAGCAGTGTGGTATAGCTTGGTAAGTCTAGATAGGGCTTGTACTACATTATTATTGATATAACCTAGTCTTGTTAGACCATAGTTGACCTAGTTTGACTTCTAGGGTTGACCAGAGTTGACCAAGAGTTGACTTTGGTCTAGATTGACTTAGAATCATAGAATGCATAGTAGGACTCCATTTTGATATTCTGGACTTGTTGTGACTTGTGCTGTTCTGATTAGGAGCCAGACACCACTCCTTGGACAGTACGTTTCATACCGGACACTCAGTTACAGGCGAGTACATTCTCTGATCATTTCATATCCTGCTTAGAATTATTTCTGCAGTAGATTACTTTACTTGTACTGTCACGTTGGTCACACAGATTGGTACTATATGGATCTCTACATGCGATGTTATCCCCTCGGGAGCATCGGGTACATTGTGCTTGTGCGTTTCACTTACATCATGTACTCCTGTGCTTCTATTTTACATGTGCACTCATGTGAATCTTGTACTCTCATGTTCACGAAGCCCCCATGTACTATCATGTGCACCCTATATGGGCCCCCATGTGATATCTTGTGCAATAACATAACCTGTTTAGATCCTTGTGTATTGATTGGGGATACAGGGGAGTGCTAGTAGTTGTGTGAACAATTCCAAAGTAGTGTAGATCTTGTGCACCTCGATCCTGTGCAAATCCGTCCTGTTCACATGTGCTATCTCGTACTCTGACTCACTAGCCACTGTTAGTTCTCTATGTATAGTAGATATTTACATTACAGTTCTCTTCCTGTTTACATACAGCATTTCTTCAGTACTCGTATCTTACTTTACTGCATGTTTTTATTTTCTAACCTGCTATGATCTGTTGAGATGTACTGTACTCGCTCCTGTCCTGACTGGACCTGTTGAAAAATTACGAGGACGAGGAGGAGGCTTGCCTGGACACCTACTACGGGGTAGTCCTAGATGACACCTGTGAGCTGGACCCTCAGGAGGATCCAGCAGTAGCTGAGGACTTTTCCCCGACTGTCTAGACTAGATTAGCTAGCTTATCTTTCATTTATAGTCTTGAGACATGTTCTAGTTAGACTCTTTTGGGATCAGTTGTATATATCTTTTATCTGAGATTTTGTATTGCTGGGATTATCTTAGACTACTGTTTTATCTATTTTATTCCTCCTTGTTCCGTTCATATCGTGCTATATCTTCCTTAGTTGTGATTGAGTTCTATTGCTATGTCACCCCCATTCGGGGAGTATAAACTGTTTAGATATTTACATTGCTAGATGTTGTGACCTAGGACAGCGTTCTACCGTCGACACTGCGGCGTAGGCTGGGCGTATTCACGTCTCGTGCCCTTACTCTAGGGTGCGGGTCGTGACACGGCCATCGAAAATTCTATCAGCCTAGCGGGAAACTCTCTACCGCTAACCACGATCCGACACGAGAAAAACCTCTATCTACTCCCACAAGACCGTTACCAGTAAGTATATTGAGCCTTACTGATAATAACTGGGCTCCAGTCCTATCCGTGTCGTGAATCGTGCAGACATAATGAATGCGATGCACCAGAGTCAAATATTACTGAAGCCGGAAAGGTGTTGACGAGAATAGTACCTGCCACTACCTCACCTGGCGCCACTCCTTCTTCTCACATGGTTAAAGTCAATACTTGACCATGTCCTCTGGGTGCCGGCCCTCTCTGCTGGAATCCTCTGCCTATTTTGAGCTTGCGTCTGGGCATACTACTGAGGCCTTTGTTGCTGAAAAGCCTGGGTCTGCGTCGACAACGGCCTTGGGGATAGAAACTGCTGCAGGACTGGTACTGGGGCTGATCCTAACTGAACTGGTCATGGCTGGTGATGAGTCAGTCCTGAACGGACAGGACCCTACCTTGTGGTCTGGCACTCCACAAAGCAACATAATCCTCGAGCCTTACGACATTCTGAAACAACATATCCAGGCTTCCCACAATAGAGCAGCCCATGGGGGAAGACTGCTTCTGCTTCTGCTGCTGAGGATACGTCGGGGTTGAATGTTGAACCTACGTAACTGAAGCTGTCCTTCTCAGAGCTCCAATGGTCAAAGCTCTAGCTACCGGGGCTGGAGATGACGACTGGTTCATCTGGCCGTGAGATCGCTTTCGACCTCCGATCCTGTCCACAATCCTCTGGGAGGTATACTCATGCCTCCTAGCTGCCCTCAATACCGCATCAAAAGTCTGATGCTCAAACTGCTCCACCGCCAGCAAAATCTCTAGGTGGAGTCCCTGTTGAAACTGCTGGACTCTATCGAACTCGGTCGCCACCAAGGTGGGAGCAAACCGACTAAGCCTGAAAAACTCGACCGCATACCCATCGACCGTCCTGTCTATCTGCTTCAAATTGGTAAAACTGGTCTGTAGATCGTACCGAGCTACAGCATCGAAGTACTTGGTCCGGAATCTCTCACGGAATACTGTCTAGGCAATAGGTGCCACTAGTCCAACAGACCTGCCCGCCCCGCAGCGGGCTAGATCCAATAACTGCAGGCATATACGGCCACCTTCTCATCTCTAGGGTCTTCGCCGCCTCCAATATCACCTCTGTGTCCTGAAGCCACGCATCAGCAGCGATAGCATCTTCGCTGCCATCGAAGAATGGAGGGTTCAGGCGCTTGAAACTGTTTGTCGTACTGTTTCCATGATGTCTACCTCTGCCCGAGCATCTGCCACTGCCTGATGCAGGCATCTCCTCAATATCCTGCGATGCAAGCAACTCCCTGATAGTCCAACCAAGGCTCCATCAACCTGCCTTGCGGGCTGGGCTGGCTGTACCGGGGGTTCTGGATCTCCGTGAGGCATGACCCGGAAAGCTGCTCATGAGTGCTGGGCCTGATCTTCTGGTTGCTGCTGGTCTACGGGAGGTGCTTCGCCTTACCGATCGGTAGGACCAGGAACAATGTCGCTGAAGAACGACATAGAGACCAATAAGGAAGGACCAAGACAGATCAACGATACAAGCATGTGATCAGGTCGAGAATCTCAGGGATTAGAAGATACGGGCTGTTTACAAAAACAAAAGTTGATCTTTATTTCACAAACTTTGTAAGAAGATTACAAGAATTCTGGAAAAGTACAACTATAGGAATCTGATCTGAATGACGATCGCTTTATCCCTTGGACGATGTGAACTTTGAAGACGGTAGCCTCTGAAGATTGCAGCAGCACTTTGGCAAGAACTTCTGATCTCTGGTGATGACTTGAATGTGTGTGTGTGATAATGAAGACTTGAAACTCTATTTATAGAGTTCTGGAAATAACTAACTTTTAGTTATTCTGAGTTGTGCAGGATGGATTGTGCAGACATTAGATTGTGCAAGCAACGAACTGCGTAGGCAGTTACTCGATCGTAGACCACCTGTATGTGACGCGTGGCATTGTTTGATTGAAATGAGCTTGGTCGTGTATAGACGGTTGCCACATGGTGAGTAATTGATGGCATGAAGGCCACGTGTAAATTGTCAGTTGTCTTGATGGAGTGCGCCACATGAACTGCGCTGGCTTCAGATTGTGCTGAGATGGACCGCGCTACAGAGAGTCTGGCAGATTACGCTGCATGTACAGCTGTCCTCGAGCGCTGTGCTGCACGATAAACGAATAGTTTCCTCGTTCTTCGGACTGTCAGCTGTCAGAAGATCTGATTCTCTGTCAGATAATGATGGCGAGGCCATGTCAGCTTGCGCACTTAGATATGTGCGCAGTTCAGTCAGCGCACTTGAGTTGCTGCACAATCTGTCTCCTGCACAGTTCAATTGAAGAGTGCATATTTTGATTTTTTTGCCTTTTTGATGGGTACAACTTGATTTTTAGGACCTACAAGACCCCCTTCAAAGTTTTCAAAGTTTGAAAATATTCAAAGTTTCGAAATACTTTGAATTTTGATTTTAAAATCAAGTTGCGCAAGTAATGCTCTGTCTACGCAATTGGAGGAATTAGTTCCTATTTCTTCAGCACAATCTGAGGCATCTGTTTGCTTTCGAAAAACTATAAATAGTTCTCATTCTTCTTTCTGTTATTCTTTACTTATTTCCAAACGTTTGAGAGAGAAAACTCCTGAGCCAACTTTGACCCTTCTCCGTCTTCTCCGTCGACACCCACCAATAGCTCCGAAATACTCCGCCGCCAAGAAAGGCAAAGCCCCCGCTGAGTCTTCGACTCGGGCTGTGCCTCGCATTTCTCGTCACGAAATCGGTCATCCCGCACTGCAAGGTAGTGAACTCGATCAAAAACTCTTTTTAGGGTTCTTTGACACTGTCGAACCTTCGAACCTTTCTCTCTTTAGAGATTTGGTTGAATTGTGCCGCCCTGTTTAGGGTTTTGGTTGCATAAACTCAATAGTTTTCATTTTTATGAAAACTATTTTCTTGCGCAATCGGTGGAAAGTGCTGGCAAATGTTCAGCGCAATCTGCTGATTTGCGCAAGGTTGTCCAGCACAAACTGATACTTTGCGCAAGTTGTTCAGCACAATCTAATGACTTGCGCAAGTGGATAAGTTGGCGCAGCTGGATACTTTGTGCATGTAGACTGCATTAGCGCAATTTGATGCTATGCATATAGCGTAATCTGACTCTTGCATAATTTGCTGATTTTTGGACAGACTCTTTTGACTTTGCATGTACTGAATTCTGTCTTTAGTTTGATGCAGTCGACCTCAGGGAAGACCCGAATTATGAAGTCTTTGCAGGGACTTTAGCTGGGCCGAAGTTTAAGAAGGATCTGTCTCATGTGATATTTTTCAGTATGCTCTGCCATCTTCCCGACAGGCCATCTTAGTAGCACAAGACAACGAAACTTTATTGAGTCTGATGAACGGACAGCCACTGCAATCTGCTGACGCCGTTACTCATAAGAAGCCTCTATTTCTGTTCGGTGAGGCTCTTGATAAGAGTTCTCAACCGAGACCTCGAGTCGAACAAAGACTCTTTCAGAGAGGTGAGAAGAGGATATTGTTACCAGACATTGCCAGGTGCCTCCCTCTATCCCGCTATGCTCATGCGAGTTATCCCAGGAGGATGGACTGGGATATTACTCCTCTCCAGCAAGCCAGAACAGGAAATATTTGTGTGAAGAAAGGACCGAATAACAAGGATATGTTCTATAGCTCCTCTGAGCGTCACAGCTCCTTGCTCAGAGGATTGAAGCCTGGCTGCATCCCACCGGAGAACTCCTTTCTGTTGCTGCCAGTTAGAACACCGATCTTTGCGAATAAATTTGCGAAGGTCGAGGGAAGATATCCGGATCAGGACATCCGTTTGACAGGTCTGGTGAACCCAGATAACAAAAGATGGAACTGCATAACCAATTGGATATTGGTTCAGTTCGAAGAGAAGCTCAAAGAGATTGAGCTGTACCAGGCGGTATACTCTACCGTATATGGATTCCACCCCAACCCTCATCTGTTTCTCGCTTTGGCGGAGAGGTACAATTTTAGGACAGGGACTTTCATGACACCCTGTGGAGAGATTGGACTAGCTCTTCATGAGATGAAGTATATCTCGAGCTTACCAATGGAAGACTTCCCCTATGAAGAATTTGTTCGAACAAATGACGAGTTGGACCGACTTCATCGGGAGAATGCTGAGATGGTGGCCGTTTTTGAGGAACTGCTGTGCCACTATAAGATTTGCTCCATGTATTACAAGAGTGGTTTCTCTGGCACTTGCTACTCATCAAAGTGGTTGCCCTATCTCTTCCTTAACCACATCATCGAGAAGAGACTAAGGATCACGATACGTGCAACCCTACCTTCTTCAAACCACTCAGCCATAGTGAGGTGATAGGATTGATGGAGAAAACAAGGAAATGGACATCAAGGTTGATGATGAACTTCAATATCCTCCTTTCAAGACAGGAGATTTTATTGAAAGTTTCATAAGAATGGGCTATAGGCCCATATCAAAGGAAGCCCAGCTGGCGAATTTCCTCACATATTGGCTCCGACGATTCGTTGTCCCTGGAGCGAGCGTCGTAGATCGCTTCCATCGCGGTGTGCTCTTTGCTGCCGTCCGTTTAGTCTTTGGCTATCGGATGGATCTGCTATCGGCGATGACCTGCAGAGTGAACGTGGGTCTTCATCTTTTTGTTGATTCAATGCTCAAGGGGAAAGGAGAGAAAGGGAACTTCCCTCGACTGGAGCTTCCCTACACTTATTTGTTCGGATGGTTGCTTCTGCACCATCCTTCATTGATGAATCCTGACATGGGAACGGTCAGCAGAAGCTTCTTGCGGAGATTCTCAAGGAGCAAATGGATATTACCAGCCTAAGAGATTGCAGATGAGCACTAAATCTCTGGAAAGGGTGGAATTTCTACTGTGTTCCTCCTCCAACTGGCTATGAATATATGTCTATAAATCTGGTTGATCTTGGGAGGCAGCCTTTGGGTCGTGCAACATTTGATTGGCTGAGGACAATTAGGCCGTCGCACTTAGTTTATAGATTTGAAGATGAATGTTACTTGGAACCACATCTTCCCAGCCGCTTTTCTCGTCAATTCAGCTACGACCAGTTCCACGTGGGTAACGCCATAACGTGCCTGCAAGGACAAGGCTATCTGATTGATGGAGCCTGGGCATGGGCTTATTATAACGCTCGAGATACCAGAACAATGTTCTCGATGCCAACAAAGAGCGACCATGGCCCGCGGATGCTGTACACATATTTAATCTTTTACACATCGGCGAACACCTTTGCAAAGAATTTTAGTCTTGCCGATAGCTTCGCGACAGCGACCAGATTGAAGAAAGGAGCAACTGTTGTGGTGGCTCCTGGCAATGAAGAAGAGCGTAAACCGGCCGATGCACCGTTGGAAGCTTCTAGGGAGGCCAACTTCCCAGAAGAAGTCAACGAACCATTGCGCATCTCTTTGAAAGTTGTCAAATCTCCCGCCAAGGAGAGGAAGAGAAGGAGAGAAGAACCTTCTTCTCCAGTTGCAAAGAAGAAACTTGTCATGGAACCATCAGAAAGGGTTACGACCCGATCACAATCTCGGCAGCAGGCCGAATCAACTCAAAGAGAAGAGGCGGCGACCCCGACCTCTATCCAAAAGCAAGACAATGTTATAGATGTAGAGAGTCCAGAGAGACCTCTACATAGAAAGAAGTTAGTCCTCCGGAGAAAGAATGTCGTCACTCCTCGACCTATGTCATTGGTCGTAGCTAGTGCTATTGCCGGAGTTACAATGTCATCTCCTACTCCCGCCCCTGAACCGGAAACTTTCAGCCCTGAAAGAAGAAGGAGGCTGTAGAAACCATGGAGGAAGCCGTGGGGAAAGAAGATGAAGTTTTGCGATCGCCTTCACTCACGGTGGAAACTACACAGCTTCCTGCTACACCAGGAACACTCCGTGAAGAAGAGGATCGTTTAATGATCGATGCATTAAATGATTGCGACTTCGGCCTGCAGGATGATGTTGATCCGGCCGTCGTAACGGACAGCGAAGAAGCGCCAGAGGACAGTATAAGTAATGAGGATGCATCAACAGAAGCTGTTGATGATACTTTAAATCTAGAAGAGGACACTAATGTCCATGTATCCTCGGAAGCTGTTGATGACACGCTGAATCCTGAAGAGGATGTCGAGGTGCGTGTGTCTCTAGAAAAGAATGCAGGTGAAGAAGTAGCACCTGAAGAAACTACTCCAGCTGCTCCCAAAGGTATTAAATGAGATTATCAATCTTCTTTTCATAGATTAAATAGCTGACATCTACATTTTTATCCATGCAGAACTTGAATCTTCTCCAGTTCCTTCCGCATGCACAGACATAGTGCCCATAACGGCTATAGCTAGTGGTAGCCGACCTATTTCGGGCGGTTCTGAGGCAGGTAGTAGCCAGGCAGTAATGTCTGAGGCTACTTCTGCTAGATTGGAACCTGTGCCAACAGATGACAGACTTGTTGCTGATCCAAGTCATGGTAAGATTGCCTTTTACTTTTGATCTTTTTCAATTAGTTGTAAATAAAACCAAAATGATAAGGTTCATTTGATTTTGCAGAAGAACATCTGGAAGGGGCAGCCAGTTCTACCATGGCTCCCTTGTCTAAAGAGCCCTCCACTCAAATGGAAGAAGCTGAACGTCTATCTGCACAGACACCTGCTGCTGCTTCGACGTCTATGGGAGTAGCTGCTACTCCTGGTGCTCTGGATACTAACCGATTTATCATTAGCTCCTTCAGCAACATTTTCTTTAATTCGTTGAAACCCTTAGTAGATAGGGTGATAGAGAAAGACGATGCTGGTTTCTCTACAGTTAGAGGTCCAACATCTTATCTAATCAATGCCATCCGCAGTCAAGGCGACGAAGCTCAAGCTGTTTTTCTTGAACATGTACTAGACGAGCTGGAGGCATCGGTTAGAATATACAAAAAGCTTAATAGGGGGAGATGGAGCTCTTGGTACAGGCTGAATTCGAGAAGATGTCACAAGAAGTTGCAGTTGCGAAGGTTGATCTCCAAGTTCTCTTGGACACTTTCTCTACTAAGTGCTGAGTATAATTCCCAAGTGGAAACAATAGCATCTGTTGCTGAAGAGAAGGAGAGGAAAGTTGCTGGGCTGCAAGCAGAATCTGCCCGTCTTCAAGAAGAGCTCAAACTTGTTCAGCTTGCTCTGGAGGATGAGGCCACACAACATCGGGCTGCAGTTCAACAGCTGAATGCTCTGACTTAAGAAAGAGATGAGTATGTCGCAACTCATCAAGATGAAATCTCTCGCAGAATAGTAACCATGCCATCTTTCGACGATAAGTCTGGGATGGAGGAAGCTAGGAAGCGAGTGATGGACTCTCGTGAAGAGCGACTGCAATCTTTAAAGCAGCAGATGACTAACTTGATGACCCCGCCAGCGGAATGAGAATGACTTTTTGTATCTTCAATTTTTGTGATATGTAATTTTGTAATGTCTTTCAATTTTGATCAATCAATAAAAAGACATTTTCTTTGTGGCTCTATATTTATTGCATATCTTACTCAGATATAAATAGCGATAGAAAATATATTCAAAGGTGCAAGACATGATATATTTCTTGATTTGGAAAATAATCATATTCAATTATATCTGCTCAGAGGTAATATGGACATGGCAGAATATATATATTGAATATCATTATTTCAGTAGACAACTTAATCAAAGATGACAAGTTGCTGATATGAACGAAATGGATGATTCGTCAAAATGTGTGAACAAAATAAATGAACGAAATAAATCGTCGGGATGAACGGACGAACCGTCAAAGAATTTAAATGAACGGGTGAACCATCAGGTGAATGTAATAAACGGGTGGACCGTCAGATGAATGGAATGAACGGATGAACCGTCAGATGAATGGAATGAACGGATGAACCGTCGGATGAATATAATGAACGGACGAACCGTCAGATGAATAGAATAAACGAATGAACCGTCGAATGATTGTGAATGAACGGGTGAACCGTCAAGCGAATGTAATGAACGGGCGAACCGTCGGATGAATGTGAAGAATGGGCGAACCGTCAGATGAATATGAACGGGTGAACCATCGGATGAATATGATGAATGGGTGAACCGTCGGCTAAATGGATGAACGGGTGAACCGTCGGATGAATGGATGAACGGGTGAACCGTCGGATGAATGGGATGAACGGGTGAACCATCGGATGAATGTAATGAACGGGCGAACCGTCAGATGAATGTGATGAACGGGCGAACCGTCAATGTGTCGCTTCCTTATCTTACGAATCTCTGTTTATAAATAGACAGAAAATCAGATAGACTGATCACTTTTACTTTTCAACATAAAGATGTCGTCTGAAGATGCATCCAAGAAGGCTGAGGTCGCCTCAAAGGTTGAAGCGATTACTGAAGAATGTCCAGTCGAGCCGGCTCAGCCAAAGCAGACAGAGGCAGGCGAAGGTTCATCTGCACCCAAGCCGCCAAGGGATATTTTAGACTTCCTTCTTGAACCAGGGAAGACTGAAGAAGAAGAAGCCATGAGGGTGGCTGCTTGCAAGTTCCTGGTAGGATCGGGCAAGAATGTCCTCGGCTCTTTTGCCGACTATGTCTTCGATAAGGATGGCAGCGGCCCGCGTCCCAATTTTGAGAAGGATGATAGTGACCTTCCTTGATATTATGTACCATTCATGATGAAATAAAATTAAATTTTATTTATGAACTTGTCTGATGATTACAAGCAATGTCTTTTACATTTATACATAATACTTTTTGAGGAACTTGCCATTGATGGGTATCATTGCAACTCGACCGTCTAGCTCTATGAGTTGATAGGCTCCATTTGAGAAGACTTTGCTCACGATATAAGGCCCTTTCCACTTTGCATCGAACTTGCCTTTGCTCATGTGATTCATAGTCATAGGACGTCTGACAGTTAGAACAAGCTCTCCTTTTTGAAAGGCTCTGACCTTAACTTTGTGGTTGAAAGTCTTTGAGATGCGGGCTTGGTATAACTCAATATGCTGTTGAGCCAATAGCCGTTTCTCGTCAAGCGCTTCTAATTCTTGGAGTCGAAGAATCGTTGTTCTCTGTAGTTAGTTCATTGGCGATGGCAATCCTCAAAGACAGAATTTGAAGCTCCAAGGGTAGAACTGCTTCACAGCCGTACACTAAAGAGAAGGGTGTACAGCCTGTAGGATTGCGGACCGTAGTACGGTAGGCCCAAAGACATTCTCCAAGCTTTTTACTCCAGTTTCATTTTTAGTAGACACAAACTTTTTGAGGAGCTTGATGATAGTCTTGTTGAAAGCTTCAGCCAAGCCATTAGCAGCAGGATTGTAGGCTGTCGAAGCGACATTGTCAATCCGATGATCGTTACAGAACCTTGTAAATTTTTGGCTGATGAACTGAGGTCCGTTGTCATGGATAATTCGTCGAGGTACACCAAATCTATAGATGACATGGTGTTTGACGAAGTTGATGACACTGCTGGTTTTGACTTCCACCAATGGTATAGCTTCGGCCCATTTGGAGAAGTAGTCGGTTATTGCCAGTATGAACCGATGTCCTCTAGAAGAAGGAGGATTGATGGGACCTATAACGTCCATGCCCCAAGCTTCAAAAGGCCAGGAAGCAGCAGTCGGATAAAGGAATTCTGACGGT
This sequence comes from Iris pallida, assembly GCA_029216955.1. Lineage (NCBI taxonomy): Eukaryota > Viridiplantae > Streptophyta > Magnoliopsida > Asparagales > Iridaceae > Iris > Iris pallida. The sequence goes on along the minus strand of JANAVB010030700.1, from coordinate 42,758 downwards.
TGAATGAAATCTGCGTGGATTTGACAAGCTCGACATTTTCTTGCATATTCGATGGCATCAGATACCATAGAGGGCCAGTAGTAACCCATGCGTCGGATGCGGTCTTGTAGCTTAGGACCGGGTTGATGTGCTCCGCAGACACCGTCGTGAGCTTCATGCAATACTTGCTTCGCTTCATCACCAGCAAGACAGCGCAAGAGTAGGCCGTCATAAGTTCGCCGGTAAAGAGTTTTGGTGGTCTGATTGTAATAGAATCGCAGAGACCGCCGACGAATACTCGTAGCTTCCTTGGGATCTTCAGGAAGTATATCATGAACTACGAAGTTGATGAAGGAAGCTCTCCAATCTTCATTGATAACATTGGCTTCAGTAAGATTACTGAACTCAATATTATGATTGTTTTCGATACAGAACAATCCCCGATTAGAGACAACCATCACTTGCTGTCTTTTGATAGGGATGACCAAGACTGCTGCAAGATTGGCCAAAGCGTCGGCTTCAGTATTGCAAGCTCGTCGAACATATTCGATGAAGAAGGCTTTGAATGATGTAGCCATGTTGATTGCCGCTTCATAGTAAGGTACTAGATCTTGATGGCGAACTTCATAAGTTCCTCTAACCTGGTTAACAACCAGTTTGGAGTCACCATAGACTTCAAGATATTCGACGTCCAGTTGTTTAGCTAACTGAAGATCGATGAGTAGAGCATTGTATTCTGCCACGTTATTGGAGCAAGGCTCATCTAAGGAATAGGCTCTTTGAATAGCTGACCCGTTTGGAGAAACAAGGACAACTCCAACTCCTGCGACAATGGCACCATTAGGTCCAATCCTGGATGCACCATCAAAGAATAGATGCTAAGTAGGAAATTCTTCGGAGACCATATTTGATTCCAATGTCTCGTCTGGAATTTTATCATAGAGTTTGGATGTCTCTGGAACATGATGAGCTGCTAAGAAATCTGCCAGTGCTTGACCTTTAACAGACTTTTGAAGAACTATACCATGTCATATTGGGCTAGCAGAATGGCCCATATAGCCAGCCGAGAATTTAGTGTGCTAGGCTTCTTCATCAGTACCCGAAGAGGGTTAACTCGGGATATAACATGAATAGTTTGGCCAATGATGTATGCCTCGTCTTTTGAACAGCAAACATAAGAGCTAGGCATTCCTTTTCAACCGGACTATAACGGTGTTCGGCACCAATCATAGTACGACTGAGGTAGTACATGGCTTGTTCATGGCCTTCTTTGTTCTTTTGGGCAAGTAACGCACCCAATGAATGATCTATAGCACGGACGTACATTAAGAATGGTATGCCTGAAATCGGTGGCACCAAGACTGGTGGGTTCATGAGATATCGCTTTATGTCATCGAATGCTCGTTGACATTCTTCGGTCCAAATGAAAGATACACCCTTCTTCATTAGTTGAGTAAATGGTCTACAGCGTCCAGACAGATTCGAAATGAACCTCCTGATGTACGCAAGTCGACCTTGGAATCCTCGTAGCTCTTTTAGGTTGCGTGGAGGACGCATCTCTTGAATGGCTTTGATCTTCTCGGGATCCACGTGTATACCCTTAGAGGTAATGACGAAGCCGAGAAATTTGCCACTAGAGACACCCAAGAATGACTTGGTAGGATTCATTTTGAGTTCGTGTTGGCGCATGAGATTGAAGATAGTTCTCAAGTCTTGGATGTGATCTTCCTTTAGACGACTTTTGACAGCAATATCGTCGACATAGCATTCGATAGTCTTGCACAGATGATCTCGAAAGATGGTACTCATGGCTCGTTGGTAAGTTGCACCAGTGTTCTTGAGACCAAATGGCATCACAGTGTAGCAGTAGACTCCGCGAGGAGTGCGGAAAGAAGTATGTTTTTCATCTTCAGGATTCATTCGAATTTGATTGTATCCGGAGAATCCATCCATGAAAGATATTCGCTCGAACCCACAGGTGTTTTCAATCATGACGTCCGTGATAGGGAGAGAAAATTTATCTTTTGGACAGGCTTCATTAAGATCCCGAAAGTCGATGCAGACTCAAACTTTTCCGGTTTTCTTTAGAACTGGGACAACATTGGCTACCCAATCAGGATGCTGTTCTTCTCGGATAAAGCCACAAGCAATGAGCTTCTTGACTTCATCGTCGATTGCGTCCATCATCTCTGGTTTGAAGCGCCGTTGTTGCTGTTTGACCGGTTTTGCATTAGGCAGGATGTTCAATTTATGAGTAGCAACTTTGGGATCTAGACCTGGCATGTCTTCATAGCTCCAGGTAAAGACGTCAATGTATCTTGAATAAGAAGAATTAATTCTTGCTTATCTGCCTCTGGAAGGTTCTTGCTGATGATATTGGACGAGGTGACCCGCTCTCTCCTACATCAATTTGAACCAATTGATCTTCGGTAGGAGGTTCCCTTTGTTCGAATCGGAGTTCCTATTGAGTATCCATTCGTTGAGCCCAAGGATCTGTTTCAGGATTTTTTCATATCCTCGTCATAGCCTTCTGGAAGTTCGACGGAGACCATGTTAGAAGATGATCAATCGATGAATTTGACCGATGCTGGTGTCAGAATCCCATGATCTGGAATCAGAAGAGTTAGAGCGCTCCTCACTATCGGATTCAGAGGCTGCTGGAGATAATACCGGAGGTGAAGCATATCCGAGACCTTTTTGGTCCTGCTATAGTACATCTCTGATTTTCCTTTCGGAATAGCCGTATGAATAGGAGTTCTTCTACCCTTGCCGTAGTTGAGGCCATTCTTAAAGTCATAACCCATCTTCCGGATGATGTCTTTTGATTGTTGACTGTAACGACGGAGTTGAAGATGCCCCGTGTCATTACTCTTGCTATCATCTGTATAGCTGAATTGTTGTTCTGGTCCTTTACTAAAAAGTATTGGACTCTCACCTTTCTTTCGAGAAGGGACAACAAAGTATGAATCATCTGGATGTTCGAGTAAGACTTCTGTTTGAAGAGACTGTACAACTCCCATTGTAAATGACTGAAAGCTATCTAACATATCCAAATAGCACTTAGCATGATAAATGACATCAGTATACTGGAAAGTAGATATTTTTTTATTGATTTGTACATCTGTATTTACAGCAGGACCTTTAGCCTTAGCAGGCTTGGGCAGATTGATTACAAGAGGGGGAGAAGAAGAACATGGAGGAGGATTGGCCTTGTTACGACGGAGGTCGATAACAAGCGGCTCAGAGGAGGTGAGCTCCCTTTTATCCTTGTTATGAGATAAATCAATAACAAGTGGCTCAGAGGAGGTGAGCTGCCTTTTTCCTTGTTACGACGTAAGTCGATAACAAGTGGCTCAGAAGAGGTGAGCTCCCTTTGATCCTGACCATCATCAGTTGGCTGCTTCTGTCACGCCCCGATCCCGCTAGGGTCGTCCGTCTTGCTTGGATCCCTGCGGGATCGATCGTCCTCGCTAAGGCGTGATGCCGTGCAAGCCTAAGTTGCGCTTGCACAAGGCCATGTACCTGCACAAAAACAACTAGTCAAGCAAAAACACACGCACGCACCCATTAGTCAAGCAAAACACGCACGCACCCATTGCAGAAAACCAAATGTTGGACACAGAGATTTGAAATGGAAATACTCATTTTATTCATAGCTTGTTTGGAATACAAGTACAAAGCTTTGCAACTCAGATTTGCCTTATAATTTGGCTACAAGATTCTCATTGAAATACTCTTTTGAAATTAGCCACAATGCCCATACATGATATCCTTTATTACAAGCTGGAATTGAAAGACACCTTCAAGGAAATAAAAACTGGAAACTTGCAATTGACTGAAAGTAAACTTCGAGGCGATCCACGAGCTCTACTGGGCTAGACGAGCTTCGGTGCCTCACTTGAAATCCCCTGTCTCCTTTTGCTTCTGAAAAGGATGCCCACAACGTGGGTCAGTACACATCATGTACTGGCGAGCGGCTTTTGGCCGAACTCGCAAATCTCTGCACTAAATCAATATGTTGAGCTAACATTACTAGTGATCTTTCTACTTGTCTAGGTTCTTTTTAACAATTCATAAGAACATGACAGATAGAATATATCATAGCAACTTACCCTCGCCGGCAGTCATCCCTGCACAAAACCACGTTAGCACAAGTTGCATAATGAGTAATTCATGATTCATTCTTGCAGATATTGAAGTTGTCATTCGGGTCATGCAGGTGGACTATTCTACATGTTGGTCCATGGGTTTTCCCCATGATTAGCCGCTGTGACTCTTTGGTTCAGCTCGTCGCTAAGGACTCAGATCGACTCCCATTTTCACATGGAGGCCCTAATCTCTCCTAGGCCGAGCGGTTCCAGGTGCCCCCAGATACCACCCGAGAGACAAATATTTCCTTGTATACAAGTTGTCCGAGACCAAATGCATGCTCTAGCCGTTCTATCAGATGAGACACACTTGGACTTATGCACAGGTATACGACACGTTTGATTCGTGCCTTCAGGTTTATCTCAACACGTACAAGTTCGTCTGTACATGTCTACATTCAAGCATACTGATGACAAGCAGATGATCATTCTTATCGAGCAGATAGAGTGGCAACACATATTCTTGCATTTGATTCAATTCAGTTATCTTCTCTTATCTTTTGTGGATGTGGTATCGTTGATCATTGGGACAAGGCAACAGAGTAGACTAGAGATCATTTTTCTTAGGCGTACAGATCAATGTCTGTTCGGTTAAAGCAACTCACCGAGATGAATCTTAGTAGAAGAAGGAGGGACTTCACGCGCCGTTCACGAGCAATTCACGCGGCCTACAATGGCACCAACAGTTGATTAGCATACTTCGTCTCTTTCTCTCAAGATTCGGAATGAATGCGAAATGCGATGAAAGCGAACAATGAAAACCAATCATCGAAAACCAACACGAAAACGCATTCATCAAAACCAAGCAGCAAAGAGAAAACATTCAGCAAAACTCTTGGATTCATTTCAATAGAAGCCAATCCATCAATTGGAAAGGTTCATTGCATTTCATCCGTGATCAATCGATACCGGCAAAGGTTTCACCAAATACTCAGTTCATGACTGAGTCAACAAGCCGTAGGTATTACATAGTGGACCGCAAGGAGCGGGGCACTACATAATAACCCACCAAGAAAAAGTTTTGTCCTCAAAACTTAAGAAACAAAACTCACCTCCACTATTGTTGCATTCTGGGTCAAGCAACGTGGAGAGATTGAAGACGCGCGCATTAGTCCGCTGCGGCTGGTTGTGCGGATGGTCTCTAAGCGGCGGTGGGCCTGGCAGTTGCCCACGCTCTTCAGTGTCATCTTTATTCTGATCCGTTCTATTCTTTTTCGGGCAATATTTGACTGAATGGCCCTGTTGGCCACAACGAAAACAAGCGTTGTTAGCGGCACGACAGTCCTCTTTGACGTGCCCACTCTTGCCACAGTGACTGCAACTCTGGCCATTCCCATAGCGGCAGTCTTCTTTGACATGCCCTCGACGACCGCAGAAGCCGCATACAGGCTTGTTGTTTTGTTCCCGTCAGTCTTTTTCTCTCCGTCATGATATCTCTTGACGGGCTGATTCCGACTGTTCTGCGCTTTGTTGGACGCTTTCCTCTGCTCGAACTGTTCTACCTGGAGCGCCGCCTCAAAGGCTTGAGAATAGGACTCGCATTCTCGATTCAGCACACTTAACTGGATGTCGTAATTCAGACCTTCCACGAATCGATTTATGCGAGTCTGTTCCGTGGGGAGCCAAGCAGCGGCAAAATTTGCCAACTTAGCAAATTCAGATTCATAGTCCTCCACGGACATATCCCCCTGTTTCAGTGTGATGAAGTCATCCTCCATCTTCTTGCTCATGGCTCGAGGCAGATATTGATCGAGAAACGCCTTCTTGAACAAGGCCCACGAGATCTTTCCATTCCTAGCCGTTGCGAGCAGCGCCGGCTTCTTCGCCTTCCACCAGTCCTTCGCCCGCAGCCGTAGGAGCATAACGGCACAGACTACCTTTTTGCTACTTGGAACTCCTATGAACGCGAACAGAGTCTCTATTTTATCAATCCAGTCCATCACCTTGTCGGGTGACGTCCTGCCTTGAAATTCTGGAGGTTTCGCGTCCAAGAAGTCCTTTGGCCTAAAGACAGTGTGCCTTTGCGCTGGCTGGGGCTCTTCACCCTCTACGGGCTCGATCTCGGGCGTTCCCGTCTGTTCCGTCGCTGCGGTGGCATCTCGATTTGCCGCAAGCGCCGTGACAAGCTGGGTCAGGGCATCCAACTGCTTTTGTTGGGCAGCCGCTCGGGCCTGGTGTATTTGGTTGTTTTCCTCACTATCCTGCCTTTGCAGCTCCAACATTCTCATGATCCGTTCTATCGGATCGGTCGAGCCAGAGGCACGAGGAGGAGCCATTTCTCTACAAAACAGTATAACTTCTGTCAGTCTCATAAAATAGTATGGACTTATTGTATGGGGCATTGGTTTTCATAACTCAAAATCGGGACACTTTTTGAAAGCCGTCAAAGTACTTTATATACTTTTTGAAAACGATATTTGCAAGAGGCCAAGGACGTAAAACCGTGCTCTGATACCACTTTGTCACGCCCCGATCCCGCTAGGGTCGTCCGTCTTGCTTGGATCCCTGCGGGATCGATCGTCCTCGCTAAGGCGTGATGCCGTGCAAGCCTAAGTTGCGCTTGCACAAGGCCATGTACCTGCACAAAAACAACTAGTCAAGCAAAAACACACGCACGCACCCATTAGTCAAGCAAAACACACGCACGCACCCATTGCAGAAAACCAAATGTTGGACACAGAGATTTGAAATGGAAATACTCATTTTATTCATAGCTTGTTTGGAATACAAGTACAAAGCTTTGCAACTCAGATTTGCCTTATAATTTGGCTACAAGATTCTCATTGAAATACTCTTTTGAAATTAGCCACAATGCCCATACATGATATCCTTTATTACAAGCTGGAATTGAAAGACACCTTCAAGGAAATAAAAACTGGAAACTTGCAATTGACTGAAAGTAAACTTCGAGGCGATCCACGAGCTCTACTGGGCTAGACGAGCTTCGGTGCCTCACTTGAAATCCCCCTGTCTCCTTTTGCTTCTGAAAAGGATGCCCACAACGTGGGTCAGTACACATCATGTACTGGCGAGCGGCTTTTGGCCGAACTCGCAAATCTCTGCACTAAATCAATATGTTGAGCTAACATTTACTAGTGATCTTTCTACTTGTCTAGGTTCTTTTTAACAATTCATAAGAACATGACAGATAGAATATATCATAGCAACTTACCCTCGCCGGCAGTCATCCCTGCACAAAACCACGTTAGCACAAGTTGCATAATGAGTAATTCATGATTCATTCTTGCAGATATTGAAGTTGTCATTCGGGTCATGCAGGTGGACTATTCTACATGTTGGTCCATGGGTTTTCCCCATGATTAGCCGCTGTGACTCTTTGGTTCAGCTCGTCGCTAAGGACTCAGATCGACTCCCATTTTCACATGGAGGCCCTAATCTCTCTAGGCCGAGCGGTTCCAGGTGCCCCCAGATACCACCCGAGAGACAAATATTTCCTTGTATACAAGTTGTCCGAGACCAAATGCATGCTCTAGTTCTATCAGATGAGACACACTTGGACTTATGCACAGGTATACGACACGTTTGATTCGTGCCTTCAGGTTTATCTCAACACGTACAAGTTCGTCTGTACATGTCTACATTCAAGCATACTGATGACAAGCAGATGATCATTCTTATCGAGCAGATAGAGTGGCAACACATATTCTTGCATTTGATTCAATTCAGTTATCTTCTCTTATCTTTTGTGGATGTGGTATCGTTGATCATTGGGACAAGGCAACAGAGTAGACTAGAGATCATTTTTCTTAGGCGTACAGATCAATGTCTGTTCGGTTAAAGCAACTCACCGAGATGAATCTTAGTAGAGAGAAGGAGGGACTTCACGCGCCGTTCACGAGCAATTCACGCGGCCTACAATGGCACCAACAGTTGATTAGCATACTTCGTCTCTTTCTCTCAAGATTCGGAATGAATGCGAAATGCGATGAAAGCGAACAATGAAAACCAATCATCGAAAACCACGAAAACGCATTCATCAAAACCAAGCAGCAAAGAGAAAACATTCAGCAAAACTCTTGGATTCATTTCAATAGAAGCCAATCCATCAATTGGAAAGGTTCATTGCATTTCATCCGTGATCAATCGATACCGGCAAAGGTTTCACCAAATCAGTTCATGACTGAGTCAACAAGCCGTAGGTATTACATAGTGGACCGCAAGGAGCGGGGCACTACAGCTTCTGGACTGGCAAGTGAATAGCCAGTAGTTTGGAGGATTGGGGACGAGAAACACGTCCTTTGACAGGTATGATGAGTGTCATTGGGCACTGCTTCTTGTTCTTCTTCAGCATCAAGAGACAGTACTACTTTCATAAACTCATCCTTGTACATACGAGCATCGTTGCAATATGCTTCGACACCTTTGAAAGGATAGAGATCAACAACCTCCTTTTGAACTTCTCCATTGTCATCGACATATTTGAAACATTGATAGAGAGTCGAAGGAACAATATTATGTTCATGCAAGAATGGTCTCCCCAACAGAGCATTGTAAGAACAACCATGGTTGTCAATGATGTAGAAGGTCACCTTTGTGCGGAGATTGCCAATTTGGAGTTTTAGGTGAATCTTGCCCAGAGGCTCACTTCTTCCTTGATTGAACCCAAGGATGGTGGTGATTGTACTGGAAAGACTATGCACTGGGATCTTCAATACATCTAACATTGTCTTCGGCATAATGCTGAGGGCAGACCCTGGATCTATCAGAATACGATCGACTTTCATCGAGTCGACATATCCTGTATAGTATAGAGGACGGTCATGCCTATTGTCTTTCATCAGCATGTCATCCTGTGTGAAAGTTATGTTTGGAATTAACTCCAACACACTATGACAATGGAGGCAAAGACAGGCTCTGCCTTCGGTTTCATTAGAAGGGCTAGACAGGTTTCTGCCTGCATGAGAGCCTCACTCAGAGTTTCCCTAGTCTCTTTGGAGAGGCGCAAGAGCTCGAAAATTGACAGCCTAGCCGGTGTATTGGCTAGTTGAGCCAAGATATCAAAGTTGTAAGGCTTCTCAAGTCCAGAAGGAGATGACTTCTTCAAAGGTTTGTCGAAGCGGACTTGCTGTTTGCCTTTGTCGACTACCGTCGGCTTGGGAGGAGTGGGTTCTACAATGAGGAGGCAGAGGGATGTCCTCAGTGGAAGCAGGTTGCACTGGAGCGGGTTCAGAAGAAGAAGCAGGATTTTTCTGAGCTTCGGGATAATCCTTTAGATAGGCTTTCCCTGATCTGGTGCCTAGCAGGATTTCCTCATCAACTATGGGGTCAAAAGACACCATATTGCAGATTTTTTTTGCCCTTAGAACGTTCTTTCTTCTTGGAGGAAGAGGGAACTTCGAATTCCGAAGCAAGATCAGGGTGAATCCACATAATCTCGCCATTGTCAAGAGACAAGGGGACGAGACCTTCATTTCGTGGAGGAGGGAGATTCTCGATCTTAAGAGTAGCTTTGGGGATAGGGATGACACCGTGCTGTACCATCTGCGGAGGGAAATCACCGAATTGAACTGAGACCATGTTCGCGGTAACAGTCTTCTCGTCTTGTTGCAGAGTGACAACATGACCAGCGTTGACTAGCTCCTGAATTTTGCCTTTGAGTATGTAACATGCTCGAGTGGGATGCCCAATGAACCTGTGATAGGCACAGTACTTAGGATGATCAGTCTTACCGACTTCATCAGGCTTCTTTGGATCTGGGAGCTGGAGCTTATTGCTTTTAATCAAGCAATCAAAGATGCTCACAGTGTCATTCTCGTCAAAGGAGTACTCTACTTTCGGACGAGGTTCCCTTGGTGGAGGTGCAGAAGGCGTAGAAGTGGACTGCTACGTTGACCGCCAGAGATTCTTTGTTCTTCAGGTTGATATTCAAAGTCTCTTTTCCCTTGCGGTTGTTCTGGCGATTACCACCACCTGATGTCTGGTGTTCATCCCGGTCGGGATTAGACATGTGTAACCCTAGCTGCTTAAATTTGTCAGCACTAACTTCAGCTGCTTTAGCGTTGACAATAAAGGATGGCCAATCTTGGAACTGAGTTGACCCCATCCACATGCTGTTGATAGGCAAAAGATTTGCCTTGCAGGTGTCTATAGTCACAGCGGCCGGAGTTCCAGGAGGCATTTTTAAGCTTCTCAGCGGAACCTTTCAATGAAACTCTCAGCAGTTTCATTATGCCTTTGTTTGATTTTATTAAGGGCTGACATGGTCATGTCATTGATCCCCTCATAGAATCGTTCCAAGAAGATTTGTTTTAGACCTGAGAAAGAGATGATACAGCCATCGGGCAATCTCCTGTACCAATTGTATGCCACACCGGCTAAACAGCCGACGAATACTCTGGTAAGAAGAGCGTCATTTGGCTGAAGTTGGACAGTCATTACCTCAAAGTGGTTAATGAACTGACTGGGAGAAGTGCTGCCATCAAACAGCGAGATTGTTGGGATTTTGTACTTTAGAAAAATGGGACTTCCTTCCATTCAACTGGGTAGGGTTGTTTGATCCCCAACCTCTGCAAGTTGTCCTTCTCTTTGAAGGCCTCGAACTGAGTGTGCAGGAGTTTGACAGCTTCATTGGCATCCTCCACTGATGTAGAAGGAGCAGGCTGAATCAGAGTGTTAGGGGGAGGAACAGCGTGGTAAGTACTACCCCCAGCACCTGACTGACTGGGTGTAGGTTGAATCTGTACAGGAGGTACTTGAGGAGATGCTACCCTCAGCCCTGTATTAACAGGCACCGACGATGCTATGATCTCAGGATTTGCAGCAGGTACAGTCGGTGGTACTGTATGTTGGGCCACAATGATAGAATGCATACTTGCAACCATTTCGGCCATGGTCTTCAACTTGTCTTCTAGTGCAGCTATTCGTTGTTCTTGACTTGCTGAACTGGAAGCATCTGGGTCTTCAGTGACAACATAAGCTGTCACTTCTCTAGGTACAGTGGAAGACACTGTCTGTTCTGAACTTTTACTGTATGCATCATAGTCGGAGAAAGAATCATCTCCTGAGTGAGAAAGAGGGAGATGACCAGAAGGATCTTGAAGATTCCTTTGACCGATTGCATCTCGGCTTCGGGATCGATATATTGGAATACTCCATCAGAAGATTCTTGGAGTAGATCCAAATACCGCTGGCTTGGCTTGCGAAGCTTGCCGTGCTTGGAGCACTTCCTACCCCCAGTGTCTCTGGAAGTCATGTTGACAGAAGCGTACAAAACTTCGTCTTCATCTTCTGACATAGGTTCAGAGTTTTTAAAATTCAGACGATCGAAGACAGATCGTTTTGTTGTCTGACAACAACACTTGATGACAACCTTGTGGTTATAATGGTGTCCAAGTGGTTGTACTGGAGGTGTTGAAATGTTGTCCCGTTTTTGCTTAAGGTGTTCTCGGAGATCGGAAACAATGACAGGACGAGAAGAAGTTCGAGGGATATGTTCTTTGACAACATTCGGAACATGGTTCCGGTTCTTCAAATGTTTTGTCCCTTGAGTGTACAGGGAAGTACTCATTTCATTAGCATAGGTGTCAGGATTTTTGATCCTAGAAGTTTGCCTCTGATGCTGGTTGGTCTTCGGCATTGGCTGTTTGCGTTTCGCCGAAGTTGGTCGATTGAGATAAGTTCTTAGATCAGCAAACTCACCCCCAGGGGTTTCTGTTTGAGACACTGTCACGACCCGCACCCTTATGAGGGGCACGAGCACGTGGTTACGTCCAGCCTACGCCGTAGCATCGGCGGTAGAACGCTGTCTAGGTTGTCTACAAAACACTAAACAATATAAAGGTACCTGTACAGTATTACACTCCGAATGGAGGTGACATAGCAATACAGTCTCAATCACAAATGTAAAACTAAGGTAGATAGCATGGAAAGGAAATATGATAGATGAAGCAAGAAATAAGTTCGAGATCCACACAAGTCCAAAACTAAACGTAACATCACAGAATAATATAATACTACATTCTAAAATCTAAAGCTGGATCGCAGTCCAGTCAAGCCTAACAAGTGCTAACTACTCAGGGAGTATAAAATCTAGTGGCCAATCTATCAGGCCACTGCCCTGGCCTGAGTCTCCATCTGTCTCAGAAACATCTGTAAAATATCATAACGGTATCCTGTCAGGAAAATGAGCAAGTACAAACACCAACAGCAGTTCCATGTGAATTGACAAGTTCTATAAGAGACAGTATAATGAAATACAAGACAAAGATATAGGCGACTTGGGAACCATTCGAAAGCCGAGTTACAACTCTTAAACCAAACAAGGACCGGGGTTGTAACCCTTCTTTCAAACAGGACTTAGTCTCAATCATAGTACAGTATAAAGGCAGGTAGAGCATGTGAGTAACTGTATATCATGCATGGTGAGAAAGTACTGAATATAGACAGAACAGGATATATGACAGGAAAAGTAAATATAAAATGTGCCTCGAATATTATAGCCTAATGTGATCGGTATGGGTCAAGCATCAGGCTTCCAGCCGACCGACTACAAGTACGTGGACTCGACCCGGCCGGGATGGTAAGCTATGGAGCAAGTAGTAGCACAGGTCAGGCTATACCCATCGTGAGGTGAGGGTATAACTATGGTTCAAGTAGTAACTCAAGAGGGCATTGATCACACTATCTATAATATTCCCCATTCCCCGAATAGTATACGGATCCGGACATAGCACGTCATGACGCGGGATTTCCAAAGAGGGGAGCAAGTCCTCTTCAGGAATCGGCATCAATACAAGTACGAGAATCAAGACTAAGCAAGTACCAGTATCCCAAGAAATCCAGGAATGACATCTCATGACAGGAATCCGATAATACTAGTCCGTGAACTATCGTGTCTGAGAATCAAGTAAGACACTACGACTGAATCGGATATAGCAAATATCAAGACAATGAAAACTATCAGTGAATGTACTCGCCTGCTGTCCCGAGCTGTATGGTATATCAATGCTCAGAGCGGTATTAGAAGACCTAAATATGAGATACTGTAAGTTAATTTAGGGTTAAACAAGTTTAGGAATGATTTACAATGAATGATATACAATCTAGGTCAAACTAGGTCTCACTGAGTCACACTAAGCCCTGTCAAGTCAGTCTAGGTCAAATCAAGTTATATCAAGTCAATCTAAGCCTAACCAAGTCAATCCTAGGTCATACCAGGCATCACGGGTCAAAACAAGTCGAAGAAAGTCAAACGGGATCAAGAGTTGGCCTACAGTTGACTTTTGGTCAACGGGTCAACTCTGGTCAACCCTGGTCAACTCTAGGTCAACCATGGTCAACCCTAGGTCAATGGTGACTAATAGTTGACTTTTGGTCAACTACAAAAGTCTAATGGAAATCGGGACTAATTTGGGTAAAGCGTTGACCCAAAGTTGACTTTTGGTCCAAAAAGTCAACCATGGTCAACCGGGGCCAAGACTAGGTCTAGACGACTATTTCTAACTATTACCAATCTCTACAATCCATATCCAAGTCCATCTTGGACTTCGAAACTCATATCTTGGCCGTAGGCCAATATCCTATTTTACCCCTAAAAAGGGTAAAATTCTAGCTTCGGCAACTATCCAGTTAGCCTACCTACGCTTGATATTTTGACCCGATCTCCCTAGGGTAGTATGATACTAGCCTATACATATAATATCTACCAAAATACCTAGGTAACGTGGACATCCAGTCCATGATACGGCCCGTTGTCAAAATCTTGAATATTTCAAGATACGGACCGATACGGTGCGACACGGGCACCCTACGACCCCGAATTCCACCCGGAAGCCTACCCGCAAAATCTAAATCATGTATTCATGCTCCACGCCAAGTTTCAACTCAATCGGATACTCCGAACTCCGTTTCGCCCTCTAACTCGGTTTTTCCCCTTTTCTATTCTAGCCTTTTTCCTATTTTTCCAACTTCTTTCAATCTTTCCTTCTAACCTCTAATTATTTTCTAACTTCTCATTCCATAATCATTTTCTACTCTTCTCTACGATTCCAACCATATATAATACTTATATATATATATCTATATATATACATAGACTAGGTAAAAAGGGGGGGGGTGTAAAATATGCTAAAAGCCAAGGTGGGGGGTGTTTGTGTTCCTGGCAGCAGCCAGGAACTTGGACTGCTGCTTACATGGCAGTCCAACTGCTGTCCTGCTGCCCCTACTACTGATTCTTATTCTTATTCTCCTTCTACTCCTATATATACACTTCATATATATATATACCTATATATATATCTCTATATATATATCTCTATATATATATATATATATATATATATATATATATATATAACTAGATATCTATCTATAATCTATCTAGATATCTATCCCTCCCTCTAATTATATATATAGCACACACACATCCATAAACACACAACCATACACACACATCCATGTATATATTAAATACACTCATATCTATATATATATATTATATATATATATATAATATATATATATATATATATATATATATAATATATATATATATATATATATATATCTATATCCATATATATTCACAAGATGATTAATCCTAATAAATCCTTAACCTATTTTTCTATGGAAAACCCACAAATTTGTGGGCAAATGGAAGAGATCTTCCCCTCTCCATTATTGGTGAATGAACTATATGCATATGAGAATAAAATGGAGAAATAAAATCATACCTAAGAGATGTTGGAAGAGGAAGAAGAAGGAGTTGGAAAAGAAATGAGTTTGAAAGAGAGAGAGAGTGAGTGTAACTTAATGGAGAAGGAAGAGGAGGGGGGGGGGGGGGGGGGGCTGCCTATAGGGGCCGGCCAACTTGGTTGGGTGAGGGGCACTTGTAAATTACAAGTTTGCCCCTCCCTAAGCCTAATATTAAACAATTTCCAAATTAGGTTTAGGAAGTTGCTAAAAATAAATAAAAATCATAATTAAACTAAATTACTCATGGGGAACTAGTCCAAACTCTTAAACCCTAATTTTTAGTGTGGTGGGCCATGGCTAGCTAACAGGCTAATTACAGCTCAAGTCGAAATTCACCGGGGTCCCGAATTAACTCGAAATGCGATGAAATTCGAACCCGACTCCTATAATAATTAAATAATAATATTCATGAAATAAAATTCCTAAAAATAATAAAAATAGAAAATTACCATTTTACCTCTAACTGAAAAAAGTGAGGGTGACAAGTCTATCCACCTTAAAAAAATTTCGTCCTCGAAATTAAACCAAACAATAGTAAAATCTCCAAAAGTCCAAGCAGGAATTAATTGACTAAATTTATAAAATTTAAAATTACTCTCAAATATAAGTCTATCCACCTTAAAGAATCATCCAAAAACTTAAAATGAAGCAACACAGAAAATTCATGCAATTTGATAATCGTATGCGTCTGTCCAATAATCATGATACTCTGAATCTCCGTCATGCCAGTGAGCAAGGCTACGATAATCACAGAGTCCTCAGCTACGGTACATACCTCTAGAATTATGGTATTTAAAATTTTCGCATTGCCGCTAGCTTGGCAGCGAAAACCTTAAATTCTCACACCCTAGGAATACGTCCATAGTCCGACTATATGTCCTCACTCTGCCTTCTAGCATGACCCTAGAGGATTCTAAAATCTCATAATCGAGATGACCTAGCCCTTACGACTTATCTCAGAAAATATCACATCACAGGGACAAAAATTTTATCAAACGATCAAGGAACATATGGAATCGAATTTCAAGACAGTTTATAAGAAGGCAAATGCGGAAAGGAGATCGAAAGATTGGAACCTGCTATCTGCTCTGCTTCTGCCTGAGTGGGCTCAACTGTCATGGCGAAAGCACGCCCTTGCTGGCCTCCTCTAGCCTGTTGCACTCCGTCCTGGCCTGCCTGTCTGGCTGCACGGGCAGCACAGTTCTTCACCTGGTGGTCTGGAGCTCCACAAAATAAACAAACTCCCAGCTTCATCCTACAAACATCTCGGGTGTGCCCCATCTTCTTGCAAAACACACTGGACGGCCTGCCTCTTGCCCTGACCCTGCTGCTAGTCACACGTGCTGGTGCCTGATGTACTCTGTCCTGGTCTCTTCGGATTCCACTAGCGTGGCAATCCTTCAGCTGGTGATCGGGCGCTCCACAGTATAGGCAGACGCCCAACCTCTTCCTACAAGCCTTTCTAGTGTGCCCTGGCCTCCTGCAGAAAGCGCACCGAGTAGCCTGCCTCTGGCCTGGTCCCTGGTGCTGAACTGGGGTATCATGAACTGTACTCGGTACAACCCTCTCAAGTGCTGCCATCGCCAGCTGATGGGAGTTCTCCATGCTCCGCCGCAACAGGTCTGCCTGCGTGCTCTGAGTCTGCAATATCCGCTGCAGAAGGGCCATCATCCCCTGAGTATCTGTCGGTAGCGGAGGCGACGGTGGAAGAATATCAGGAACGATCATGGACAGTCCCGCTGCTAGAGGTGGAAGACCTCCTGGAACCGTCGCTGCTGCTCCTGCCTGAAGGGCAGGGACTGAGGTGGCAGCTCTCTCAACTGTAGCTCCCGCAGCCGGAGGTGGAAGACCTCCCGGATCTGACCTCTCTGGGGCACTAGGCCCTGCTGTCCGAGAATGAGTCACTGTCATCCTGAAGACGAATTGAACCCAAAAGATCAATATGGCACAAGATAAGATATTATCAAAGGAGGACAATTGAATTCAAATGCAAGAAGAGTTGTCATGGTAATCAAAAGATCAGAATTTTCCTAAAATGTGATTGAGTAACTTCAAAATATATCCTATTCCTACTGCAGGCTGTAGTGGTACTCAAGTTCGAATACCACTACATAAACTCGACCTGCGTGGGCCACCACAAAAATGTGTCACGACCCGCACCCTTATGAGGGGCACGAGCACGTGGTTACGTCCAGCCTACGCCGCAGCATCGGCGGTAGAACGCTGTCTAGGTTGTCTACAAAACTACACTAAACAATATAAAGGTACCTGTACAGTATATACACTCCGAATGGAGGTGACATAGCAATACAGTCTCAATCACAAATGTAAAACTAAGGTAGATAGCATGGAAAGGAATATGATAGATGAAGCAAGAAATAAGTTCGAGATCCACACAAGTCCAAAACTAAACGTAACATCACAGAATAATATATACTACATTCTAAAATCTAAAGCTGGATCGCAGTCCAGTCAAGCCTAACAAGTGCTAACTACTCAGGGTATAAAATCTAGTGGCCAATCTATCAGGCCACTGCCCTGGCCTGAGTCTCCATCTGTCTCAGAAACATCTGTAAAATATCATAACGGTATCCTGTCAGGAAAATGAGCAAGTACAAACACCAACAGCAGTTCCATGTGAATTGACAAGTTCTATAAGAGACAGTATAATGAAATACAAGACAAAGATATAGGCGACTTGGGAACCATTCGAAAGCCGAGTTATAACCCTTAAACCAAACAAGGACCGGGGTTGTAACCCTTCTTTCAAACAGGACTTAGTCTCAATCATAGTACAGTATAAAGGCAGGTAGAGCATGTGAGTACTGTATCATGCATGGTGAGAAAGTACTGAATATAGACAGAACAGGATATATGACAGGAAAAGTAAATATAAAATGTGCCTCGAATATTATAGCCTAATGTGATCGGTATGGGTCAAGCATCAGGCTTCCAGCCGACCGGCTACAAGTACGTGGACTCGGCCCGGCCGGAATGGTAAGCTATGGAGCAAGTAGTAGCACAGGTCAGGCTATACCCATCGTGAGGTGAGGGTAACTATGGTTCAAGTAGTAACTCAAGAGGGCATTGATCACACTATCTAATATTCCCCATTCCCCGAATAGTATACGGATCCGGACATAGCACGTCATGACGCGGGATTTCCAAAGAGGGGAGCAAGTCCTCTTCAGGAATCGGCGTCAATACAAGTACGAGAATCAAGACTAAGCAAGTACCAGTATCCCAAGAAATCCAAGAATGACATCTCATGACAGGAATCGATAATACTAGTCCGTGAACTATCGTGTCTGAGAATCAAGTAAGACACTACGACTGAATCGGATATAGCAAATATCAAGACAATGAAAACTATCAGTGAATGTACTCGCCTGCTGTCCGAGCTGTATGGTATATCAATGCTCAGAGCGGTATTAGAAGACCTAAATATGAGATACTGTAAGTTAATTTAGGGTTAAACAAGTTTAGGAATGATTTACAATGAATGATATGCAATCTAGGTCAAACTAGGTCTCACTGAGTCACACTAAGCCCTGTCAAGTCAGTCTAGGTCAAATCAAGTTATATCAAGTCAATCTAAGCCTAACCAAGTCAATCCTAGGTCATACCAGGCATCACGGGTCAAAACAAGTCGAAGAAAGTCAAACGGGATCAAGAGTTGGCCTACAGTTGACTTTTGGTCAACGGTCAACTCTGGTCAACCCTGGTCAACTCTAGGTCAACCATGGTCAACCCTAGGTCAATGGTGACTAATAGTTGACTTTTGGTCAACTACAAAAGTCTAATGGAAATCGGGACTAATTTGGGTAAAGCGTTGACCCAAAGTTGACTTTTGGTCCAAAAAGTCAACCGTGGTCAACCGGGGCCAAGACTAGGTCTAGACTATTTCTAACTATTACAACCTCTACAACCCATATCCAAGTCCATCTTGGACTTTGAAACTCATATCTTGGCCGTAGGCCAATATCCTATTTTACCCCTAAAAAGGGTAAAATTCTAGCTTCGGCAACTATCCAGTTAGCCTACCTACGCTTGATATTTTGATCCGATCTCCCTAGGGTAGTATGATACTAGCCTATACATATAATATCTACCAAAATACCTAGGTAACGTGGACATCCAGTCCATGATACGGCCCGTTGTCAAAATCTTGAATATTTCAAGATACGGACCGATACGGTGCGACACGGGCACCCTACGACCCCGAATTCCACCCGGAAGCCTACCCGCAAAATCTAAATCACATATTCATGCTCCACGCCAAGTTTCAACTCAATCGGATACTCCGAACTCCGTTTCGCCCTCTAACTCGGTTTTTCCCCTTTTCTATTCTAGCCTTTTTCCTATTTTTCCAACTTCTTTCAATCTTTCCTTCTAACCTCTAATTCTTTTCTAACTTCTCATTCCATAATCATTTTCTACTCTTCTCTACGATTCCAACCATATAATACTTATATATATATCTATATATATATACATAGACTAGGTAAAAAGGAGGGGTGTAAAATATGCTAAAAGCCAAGGTGGGGGTGTTTTGTGTTCCTGGCAGCAGCCAGGAACTTGGACTGCTGCCTACGTGGCAGTCCAACTGCTGTCCTGCTGCCCCTACTGATTCTTATTCTTATTCTCCTTCTACTCCTATATATACATTCATATATATATACCTATATATATATCTCTATATATATATATATATCTCTCTATATATATATATATAATTAACTAGATATCTATCTATAATCTATCTAGATATCTATCCCTCCCTCTAATATATATATAGCACACACACATCCATAAACACACAACCATACACACACATCCATGTATATATATAAATACACTCATATATATATATATATTATATATATAATATATATAATATAATATATATATATATTATATATATATATATATATAATATATATCCATATATATATTCACAAGATGATTAATCCTAATAAATCCTTAACCTATTTTTCTATGGAAAACCCACAAATTTGTGGGCAAATGGAAGAGAATCTTCCCCTCTCCATTATTGGTGAATGAACTATATGCATATGAGAATAAAATGGAGAAATAAAATCATACCTAAGAGATGTTGGAAGAGGAAGAAGAAGGAGTTGGAAAAGAAATGAGTTTGAAAGAGAGAGAGTGAGTGTAACTTAATGGAGAAGGAAGAGGAGGGGGGGGGGGGGGGCTGCCTATAGGGGCCGGCCAACTTGGTTGGGTGAGGGCACTTGTAAATTACAAGTTTGCCCCTCCCTAAGCCTAATATTAAACAATTTCCAAATTAGGTTTAGGAAGTTGCTAAAAATAAATAAAAATAGTAATTAAACTAAATTACTCATGGGGAACTAGTCCAAACTCTTAAACCCTAATTTTAGTGTGGTGGGCCATGGCTAGCTAACAGGCTAATTACAGCTCAAGTCGAAATTCACCGGGGTCCCGAATTAACTCGAAATGCGATGAAATTCGAACCCGACTCCTATAATAATTAAATAATAATATTCATGAAATAAAATTCCTAAAAATATATAAAATAGAAAATTACCATTTTACCCCTAACTAAAAATAGTGAGGGTGACAGACACCAGCAATTTTCCCTATTTTGAACGGGATATCTTGAGAGTTGGAAGATCTTGGAATTCTGCTACCGGAGTAGGCAGAATACCTCTTTGATCAGTACACTTCCCTTTGGCAAGGGGGAAGAAGAACTCTGTTGGAGAGAGTTCTCGTACTGACTGGTGCCGAGGCACGTTCAGATTGATCTTCTACGGTAAAAATCGAGGAAGACTGAGAAAAGACCAAAGGGCCTTTTTCTTTGTTTTGTGAAGGGGTTAGCTAAAGAGCGTTTCCCTCTGTTGTCTTTCAAGTCGTGGGACGAGAAAGTTTGAGAAAAGACCAACGAGCCTTTTTCTTTGTTCTGGGAAGGAGGAGGAATAGTCAAAAGAATACCCCCAGTGGATTGCGCTGGAGCAACAGGGTGCTTGGGAAGAAGAGCAGATTTTTTCCCCTTGCAGTGATAAGAAGGGAGATTAACCAAAGGACTGTCCTTCTTAGACTGCGCTGGTGCAATTTGTGCAGGGGTTGAAGTGGCTGTTGGCGCACTGACAGGTTGCGCATGAGAAGCTTTGATAGAAGGTCTTCTGGCCACAGTCACAGCAGATTGTGCAGCAGGAGTCTTGATGCCGGAGTGCTTAAGTTGCACTCTGGTTGTTGGAGTGGTGGACTGCGCAGGCAGAGTTGTAGCCAACTGCGCCAGGGAAGAGGAGTCTTGCACTTTGACAGAGCAGCATAGGAAGTGGTTTGTGCACTGGCAAGGGGAGCATACTGCGCATGGGCAGTAGCAGCAGACTGCGCAACAGTCTTGGCAGCAGAAGCAGTAGACTGCGCAACAGTCTTGGGGACCCATACTGGGTGAACTTTGCTCATGGCAGAAGTTGTTGCAGTACGAGGGGTGGTCCTGGAGTTGATCATCGCCTCGTAGGCCGTCTGGTTGACCTTTACAACCAGCGTCTTCTGCGTCTTTCCGATAGACGCAACGTCACATTGAGTTGTCACTTCCTCGTCGGAGGAGAAAGTCGTCCCCAGCAGAGTCGCTATTTTGTTTACAAAAACAAAAGTTGATCTTTATTTTACAAACTTTGTAAAAAGATTACAAAAATTCTGGGAAAGTATAACTATAGGAATCCGATCTGAATGACGATCGCTTTATCCCTTGGACGATATGAACTTTGAAGACGGTAGCCTCTGAAGATTGCAGCAGCACTTTGGCAAGAACTCCTGATCTCTGGTGATGACTTGAATGTGTGTGTGTGATAATGAAGACTTGAAACTCTATTTATAGAGTTCTGGAAATAACTAACTTTCAGTTATTCTGAGTTGCGCAGGATGGATTGCGCAGACATTAGATTGCGCAAGCAACGAACTGCGCAGGCAGTTACTCGATCGTGGACCACCTGTATATGACGCGTGACATTGTTTGATTAAAATACGCTTGGTCGTGTACAGACGGTTGCCATATGGTGAGTAATTGATGGCATGAAGGCCACGTGTAAATTGTCAGTTGTCTTGATGGAGTGCGCCACATGAACTGTGCTGGCTTCAGATTGCGCTGAGATGGACCGTGCTACAGAGAGTCTGGCAGATTGTGCTGCATGTACAGCTGTCCTCGAGCGCTGTGCTGTACGATAAACGAACAGTTTCCTCGTTCTTCGGGCTGTCAGCTGTCAGAAGATCTGATTCTCTGTCAGATAATGATGGCGAGGCCACGTCAGCTTGCGCACTTGGATGTGTGCGCAGTTCAGTCTGCGCACTTGAGTTGCTGTGCAATCTGTCTCCTGTGCAGTTCAATTGAAGAGTGCACATTTTAATTTTTTTTGCCTTTTTGATGGGTGCAACTTGATTTTTAGGACCTACACGAGCAGAGATCAAGGTCGAGTGCTGATTGAGACATCTATTCGGTAAACCCTCACATATCTTGATTTACAAGACCTGCATAGGCCACTACTTAAACCATGTAACACCCCAGAACCAGAATACTGGAGAGCGGGGGCATACATAGCCAGCTACGTATAATGAAATGGGATCTACGTCACTATACGGTCACGACTGTCTAGATATATGAGGGTTTAACTACAATCCATCAGTCCCCTATGGTCATAACAAGCCTAAATGTCTCAATCTCAAGCAAGCAGAAGTAAAGTTACAAGATGTAAGATCACCAAATATACAATAGTGAGGCGTCCCAAACATTACATATTCAGTTGATCATGAAGCTATTCGTTATAAAATATGAGGACTAGCAAAAGTTTAGTCATACATGATCAACCCTAGGATCTGTCAATCATGTTACAGCCCGTAGGCAGACAGTAATAAGGTATGCAATACGAGCTAACAGGTGCTCGTCGGCTAAACGCCTCAAAATAGAAATTTTACAATAGAGTGGGAGAGCCAAAATAAACCCACTCGTTGCCCTGGTTACGTCTGGTGGTCACCATCGGGCTGGAAAGTCGGTAGATCCTCTGGAGCTGCTCCAAAATCTGGCCATACAAAACTAGCTAGGTCAGATCCCAGAAAGAGCAAGTGCCATAAAGAAGGCTTCACTTAAGAACTAAAACCAGCATATCAGAAATGAATACTAAAAATAGTTATAAAAAGCTTGATAATAAAAGAATAACAACAGTCATAATAGAGTACGAGGGAACTATTCAGTAGCCAGGTCACAACCCTTAAACCAAACAAGGACCGGGTGTAGCACCTAGTTTCCCAAATGAGGATAATTTTGAAATTTCGTGTTTATAATTATTTTAATAATGATATTTTCATGATATAATTTTTGGTGATTTTAAATCATTTTAAAATTATTTAAATCAATGACTTGTGGTTTTGACGTTTTGCTAGTGAAACCCTAGAGACTGTTTGACCTAGAGCCTAATCATGTGATTATGATATTTTAATATCATTTTTGGCCTAAGGATATTTTTGAATTTGACCTCTTTGAATTATTTTGATATTATTTTATTATTTATGATATTGTTTTGGGATTATTTGAGTCGGGTTCGAATTACAACTCAATCCGACTTAAAACGGGGACCCGGGGGTAGTTTGACTCTAGTGGGACCCACACACTAGTTAGGCATAGCCCACATGATATTAATTTTAGTCCACATGATAGAAATATTTAGTTAGAGGTTAGACTAATTATTATGGATAAGGTTAGTGTGATTAGAGACTTTAGAATGACTAATTTAGCCCCAACCAATTAGCCCTTCCTAATACTCAGAATAGGTTAGTGGGGGCATTTTGGACCTTACCATAATAGGACAAATAGCTCCATAT
This sequence comes from Iris pallida, assembly GCA_029216955.1. NCBI lineage: Eukaryota > Viridiplantae > Streptophyta > Magnoliopsida > Asparagales > Iridaceae > Iris > Iris pallida. The sequence goes on along the minus strand of JANAVB010030700.1, from coordinate 19,059 downwards.
GGCCAGCCACTTTGGGAGAGGATAGGCTCAAGTTTATTTCATTATTCTCATCCACACTCTCTCTTGTTCTTTTCCAAATTCCTAGAGAGCAATCCCTAGCAATTTCTCCACCAAATCCTTCCATTTTGCCACCAATCTTCTTCTTTCCTTCTCCATTCTAGCCAAGGAGGAAGCTACCCAAGTTTGGGAGGATTCGGAGCTCGTTCGTGTCCTTTTGGAATCTCTACGTGTCGGTGTCGCTGGGAAGACTTTTCTTCGATTCGATCTACCGGGAGGTATAAATCCCTTCTCCTTTTCATTTCCTCATACATATAGGTCTATTTTGAACCCATAGGAATGACTCCCATGGTTGTATCTCCATTTGTGTCCATTTCGTGTCCATTTGGAGGTCATAGGAGTGTCATTTGTGTTGTGGTTGTGTCCATGTGGAAAAATTCCAAATTTGGACACGCTATGTGTGTTGTTATGTATGAATGAATTATTACATGTTTAATCTCATATTTTATATTGGAGATGTGTTCTATAGTGTCTCATATATATATATATTAGTGTAGAGAGTGAGTTCTTGATATATTATGTTATATACTTGTGTTCTTTTGTCTCAAACTACCCAAATCCGTCATGATTTTATCCACGTTTTTAATTTCAGCCCTAATTTAGAAATGTCATAACTTCTAGCTCAAAGCTCAGTTTAATCTCCCGTTTTTTTAAAAGAAGGTATTGAAGTTAGCTTTCCAAAAACATGTATTAATGGCCTAATTCTTTCTATAACTTATGGAGAATTATTTGAGTGTCAGCTGTACGAAAGACAAACGCGTTCTCGGTGTTTTCGCGATTTCGGGAGTTTCCGGAAACGAAAACGCGATCCGTTTGAAGTTTCAGAAAGATTACACATAGATCTATAACATAATTTAATCCTAGATTTTAATTCATGCTGAGATGGTACAGTATTAAATTAGTAGGAGTTACTATTCGGCATATGTATTTTGTGCACCCTTGTGTGTAATATAATGTTCTATTTAATTTTAACCCATGTTAATGTATATACATTATGTAATTAAATAGAGAATACAAGCATGAGTAAATGGTTAAAATGATGTATTAGGTGTAAGTATCCTATCTAATGTAAGCATGTATAAGTATGGCTTGTAATGAATATGTAGGTTCCATAGTATGTAATGTAATAATAGATGTAATGTATAATATACAAGTAATGAGATGTAATGTCTATGTTAACACAAATCCTATATTACCTCATGTACCCCTTACACTATGTTGACACTATCACACTTGACACATTGTTCACTTATACTTTGACACTCTTTGATATGTATACACTATGTATGCCCATTTAACCCTCACTTGCCCCTTTGCCATGTTCACATACACACACATAGCCTCAAATAAGTATTTATGAATATAGTTAACTTAGCTATGTATGTATATTATATATGTTAGCATATTGTGTTGTAATATATAAGTTTATATAACCATTGAAATGCCATGATTATAGACCTAATGTTGAATACCAATATATGCATGTGTATATATGTGTAGACATATATAGCTTAAAGTAATAGATTACCTAGTGTATATCCAATGTGAATTCTTGCCTATTTGAGTATTGAATAATTGCATGCTATATATAGTTGGGTGTATGTTGGCTTGTATAGCCTTGTATTGATGTGCTTGCTAGGATAGTCTTGGTTAGGCCTAGTAAGACTTGCTGGGTTAGGACATGACCTAGTTTGACTAGTGCAGTTGACCAGAGTTGACCAAGGGTTGACTTTGGCCTAGTTTGACCTAGATTTATGTAGAATGCATTGTAGTACTTTATATTACCCTTCTGGACATGTTGTGACTTGTGTTGTGCTAATTAGGAGCCAGACACCTCTCCTCGGACAGTATCTTTACCTTGGACATTCAGATATCAGGCGAGTACATTCTCTGATTATTTTATATCCTGCTTAGAATTATTTCCTGCATTAAATTACTTTACTTGTACTGTCACGTTGGTCACACGGGTTGGTACTATACGGATCCCTTCTTGAGATGTTAACCTTAGGAAGCATCGGGTACTACATGTTCTGTGCGTTTTACTTACATGTCGTATCACTGCTTCACAGGTTCTTCGATCACTTGTGACATATACTCTTATGATCACAGAGTCTCCTAGAATTCCCATTTTAGGACTACTATGTATCACCCTTCGGGGGCTTACCACCCTTCGGGGGCTTACCACCCTTCGGGGGCTTATCACCCTTTGGGGGCATAACACCCTTTGGGGGCTTATCACTTTTCGGAGGCTTATCACCCTTCGGGGGCTGTTATATAGTATCATAACATAACCTGTTTGGATCCTTGTGTACTGATTGGGGGTATAGAAGAGTAGAAGTAGACATGTGAATAATACCCAAGTACTATCTTATCAGAATCTCTTCCATAGTGTCTTATCAGAATCTCCTATGCCATTTACATGTCTATATATACTCTGACTCACTAGCCACATGTTAGTTCTCTATTTATAGTATATATTTCTATTACAGCTCTCTCTCTGTTTACATACAGCATTTCTTTCAGTACATGTATCTTACTTTACTGCATGATTATATTTTCTAACCTGCTATGAACTGTTGAGATGTAATGTGCTCGCTCCTGTCCTGACTGGACCTGTTGATAAATTTTACAGATAGCCTGGAGGTTGCTTGCTAGCCTAGAGGAGACAGTAGAGGTTGCATAGATAGCTAGGGTTTTTGCTTATAGTTTATTTTCAGTCATCTTGAGTTATATTTATGGATTACTGTATTTGGGTTTTGAGATATATTCTGAGTTTGTATCTTAGACACTTAGACTTCTATCTGTTGTATCTCTTTTCGACTTCATGTTTTATCTATCTTTCTTATGCTCTACCTTAGATGTGATTGAGTTTATATTCTGCTATGTCACCCCCATTCGGGGAGTATAAACTGTTTAGTCTTATACTGTTAGATGCATTGAGACCTAGGACACGCTTTAACCGCCGATACTGCGGCGTCGGCTGGGCGTTGTTACGTTCTCGTGCCCTAACTCTAGGGTGCGGGTCGTGACACCGGGGTTGTAACCCTTCACCTGAATAGAACTCCATCTCCAAACTTGTTGGTAAGGTAAAACATAACAAGTATGACGTGGGGTGCAATAAGAAAATAAACGAAGATAGGACTTAGAACTGCTCCGGGAGCCAGGTTACAACCCTTAAACCGAACAAGGACCGGGGTTGTAACCCTTCACCTGAACAGAACTTAGCCTCTGATCTTTATCGTTAAAAGTGACAATCATACGATCAAGCCTGCAATAAGAGCACTGAAACTACATCATACAATCGTTCTCGGCCAATCAGTGACTACGACTTTCTACATTAACTAACTAGGGTTATCACAAGCCTTAGTTACTAGCAATATGCAGTGAGATGTTCCTCCAGCACAAGCCCTGCAGCTAATCCAGGTTATCCAGACGACTTAGATTCATTAAACAGTGCCTCGTTCTTTTCCATACATCAATGAATCTAGACTTGTGCCCTACTCGTCGGCAGGCTACAAGTCCATAATGGTGGCCGGGATAACGGGATCGCCAGTAACTGGAGAAATCTCTCATGACTACTGAATTATTCTAGTTATTAGCCTTAGCCTTTACAGTAGGTACCCCTGACCGTGGTGCTCAGGAATCCCTATCCTAGACATGATGCAAACATTACTGGTTCAATTGTACAAACACAATTATCCACGGTGTCCAGGCCATTCAATCTTGTCATGACATACTAGCCGTCGTAACAGCCCTCGAAATATATATCATGTCATGTTCACTGTCAGTAGTGTGCCACGTCGGGCCACTATCATGATGTCATTTGTTAAAAGTGTACCTCAACAGGTCACCATCGTGTCAGGAAACAATTAATATGGCACAAGCATACATGTAGTAATTAAATATTAGCAGGGGCTGTGGAGGAATCATGCGGCTCAGGAGAAACTTCATGCGGCCAGCATATAAATGTGCATGCGGCTACATATAAAGGTATAGGCAGCCAAGCACATAAATGTGCATGCGGCCATGCAATTAAAGCTAAGGCCATACGGCCAAAATATATTACTGAGGCCATGCGGCCAAAATATATTGCTGAGGCCATGCGACCAAAATATATTACATGCAAATACATGCGAGCAATGCATATGCAGCCAGCCAATTATTCTATACGGCCAAAGCTAGCAAATCCATGCGGCCAAGCAATTGCATATGCGGCCAGCCAATTATTCCATGCGGCCAAGCAAGTCACTTGGCCATATGTGGCCAAAATATAGTATTAATGGCCATATGCGGCCAAGCAGTAGCTAAGGCCATATGCGGCCAGAAATAGCTAAGGCCACAACTTAATGCACGGCTGGCTACTACAAAGATGCATGCAGCTACAAATTAATGGCCATGCAAATACATGCGGCTAGAATATAACTAAAGACCATATGCAGCCAAAAATATTTAAGCGCAAGCAATTACTTGCACATGCCATATGCGGCCATGAATCAAGCTGATGGCCATATGCGGCCAAAATTAGATTGGCCTATGCGGCCACAATACTTAATATATGCATGCGGCTACAAAGCTACTTGTAAATGCATGCGGCTAAAGCTTAATATATATGCATGCGAGCTAAATCATGCAAGCTAATGCATAATGTATTAAATATATAAGCAGGCTAATGCATACAAATGTATGCATTAATATATAAGCATGCAAGCTAAAGCATGCAAGCTAATGCATTAAATATATAAGCATGCAGACTAATGCATGCAAGCTAATGCATTAAATATATAAGCATGCAGACTAATGCATGCAAGCTAATGCATTCATATGCATGTAAAATGTAATTGGCCATGCGGCCAGCTAATACATACGGCCAGCTATGCATTGAGCCTATGCGGCCAACTCAATTAAATGGCCATGCGGCTCAGAGCTAAGAAATCCTCATGCGGCCAATTTAATTAAATATTCGATTAAATGGCCATGCGGCCCAGAGCTAAGAAATGCTCATGCGACCAAAGTACAATTAATGGCTCCCACAGAGAACATGTCCATAAAAAATATCATAGTATAATGCCTGTGGTTCGTATTACGTATTTTGGAATACGTGTACGTATTTGTCTCGTATTGCATGTCTTCTTGCTTGGTTTAATTGGGCATTTCTTTGCTTGGTTCATCTTGGTTCGGTTCGGCTTGTTGGCTTGGTTCGATTTTGTGGAGAACCAACCCACCTACCTACCACCACCATCACCATTTTTAACCCCCACTCTTTTCTCTCTCCTTATTTATTCTTTTCTTCTTTCCTTCCATTACTTCTCCACCAATCTGAGAGAGAGAGGAGAGGTTTAGGCAAGTGCATCTTGCTTCATAGAGGAAGTCTATTTTTATTGTTCTATTGTCTTCCTCATGTGTTTCTAACCCACTTTAGTACTTAGCATTTTTTTATTTCCGTGGTTAATTTCTTGTAGATATAGCTTTGTGGTATTTTCAGTTTTTATGAGTTTTGATCCATCAAACCTGCATATTTTGCTATTTGATGGTTCCATGTTGTAGAAATTCCATTTTACCCAAATTTGACCTACGAGAGTCTGGGTTTGGATTTCTATTGTTGTTTGGAGGAGCATGGAGGCCATGGTATTTTTCCATGGACATGTTCTCTGCGGGAGCCATTATTTACAGTCTTGGCCGCATGCAACATTGTGTTGCTGAGCCGCATGAGCATTTTAGCTCTGAGTCGCATGAGCATTAATTAATTGCACGGCCCGTTTACTTTAGTTGCTTGCATGCTTGCATGCATTTGCATGCAACTTGCCTGAGCCGCATATGGCCATTAGATAATGGCTGGCCGCATAGGCTAATTGTTAATGCATTAATATATCATGGCCGCATAGGTCATTGGCTGACCTATATCATGGCCGCATGGCTACTATTTATTTGCCTTGGCCGCATAAGAATTAATTACATGGCTTTTTTTTTTTTATTATTTATTTAATTACATTTTTGGCCGCATGGAACCACCTGCTGGCCGCATATGGCAAGCTTAGCTGGCCGCATATGGCACTAGCATGCATTTGCATGTATTAGTTTGCATACAATTGCTGAGCCGTATGGATACTGTTCAATTGTTAGCCGTATGGAATAGCATGCATTTGCATGCATTAGTATAAATAATTGCATGCTTTAGCTTTTGCCTGCATGCATTAAGCTTTTTGCTTGCATGGCTATTATAATGGCCGTATGGCCTTTCAACTATTTTGCATGCATTAGCATGGATAGTGCATGCATTAGTAGTTCTTTGCTTGGAAAACCAAGTTGGCCGCATGGAATATCACTTGGCCGAATGTATATTAGCTCCAAACAATTGTAGCCGCATATTGCATGCATTAATTGCATGCATCAGCCATAATATTGCATGCATTAGCATGGTTGTGCTAGGAACATTGGCCGCATGAATATATGATTGGCAGCATGGATATTTGCTTAGCCGCATATGCCAACTGCTTATTTGGCTGCGTTTGCATTTTTGGCCGCATATGGCCAATGCTATTTTTGGTCGCATATGGCCATTGCCAATTGTAGCCGCATATGGCCCAATCCAATTGCTGGCCGCATATACAATCTAATTGCGTGGCCGCTTGCATGCACGTGTATCAACTTTAATTGCTTGCTTGCATGGCCTTGCATGTATTTGCTTGCAAGCTTATTAGCATTAAATTAATTGCTGGCATTTGTTTGCATGTAACTTGCTGGCCGCATATGACCTATTATTTTTGGCCGTATATGGCCTATTATTTGTTGGCCGCATATGGCCCAATTTTTCCTGAGCCGCATGAGTCCCCCACAGCCTTTGCCCCTGCTAATATTTAATTACCATATGTATGCTTGTGCCATATTTATTGTTCTCTGACACGATGGTGACCCGTTGTGGTACACTTTTGATAATGACATGACATGATAGTGGCCCGACGTGGCGCACTCCTGACAGTGAACTTGAAATGATAAACTTGACATGGTATACTTGACATGATAAACCTGACATGATATATCTCGATATGCTGTTGCCACGGCTAGCTTGACATGGCAAGAATGAATGACCTGGACACCGTTGACGATTGTGCTTACAAATGAACCGTCTTGTCTTGCATCATGTCTAGGACAGGGACCCCTGAGTACTACGGTCAGGGGTACCTACTAAAAAGGACTAAGGCTAATAACTAGAATAACACAGTAGTCATAAAGAGATTTTCCAGCTACAGACAATCCCGTTTCTGGGCGCCCCACTTGGGATCTGTAGCCTGCCGTCGAGTAGGGCACATGTAAAACCCGTAATTTCAGATATTATTTTTTATTTTATTTAGCTAATATAATTAATTATTAGTTGTTAATTTAGGAAATTGCATTTTTAGAAAAATTATTAAATCTGGAAAATTTTATCAAAATATGTAATTTTCTAATTATATTATGTTTTAGTTAGATTAAAATTATTATTTTCAAGAATATAAACATGGATTTTTGTTTTGTCTTGACCCAGACCCGAACCCGTTCCCACTCCCGAAATCCGGTTCGAAATTAATTTCGAAACTGAACTCAGTTTTATATATTCATAAGCTAAATTATTATAAATATCTATGATCATTGGAACCATTTACTGTTATTTTTATTTTGGACCATTCACTACTATTACTCGGTTCATTTTGGACCATTCACTAATTACTCATTCATTTCAACACACATTTATTTCATTCTTTCTCTTTCCTTCTTTATTGTTAAGGAAAAAGGAATTTCCTTTCCTTCTCTGCCGTTAGGCCTTGGCCGACCCCTCGGCACAAACCGCTGACCTCCCGACTCCCCTCCTCCTGAACGGCCATGGCTGTTGATTCTCGTAACCCCCGAGTCTCCTCTCCTCCCGTAACCCCAACTTCTCCTCTTATATAAACTCCCTTTTCTTTTCATTTTCTCATTCATTTCCCAAGTTCTAACTGTGCCCTAGCTTATTCCGGCGATCCCCTTCCCTGGCCGAACCCCCTCCAGCCCGACGCACCCCTTCAGCACCCCCGAGGCCGAGTGCCCTTTTGTCGACCCCGGCCGCCCTTCCGACGGCGCCCAGGACCCCGCGGCCGCCCACCACCGCCGGCTGGATCCCGACCCCGGCGCTCCACCACCGTCGACCCGTGCGCCTCCCTGTTTTCCGGCCGCGCCCTAGCCTCCCGTGCCCCGCGCACTGTTCTCCTCGGAGCCCTTAGCCCCGACCGTCCGACCCGACGCCGGCCTCTTCCCGTCCGGCGTACCCCTTCGCCGGCAGCCCTCGCCCGAGCCGCGCCCCGCCGAGCTCCGCGCGGACCCCTTCGTCGGTGCCCTTCGCCGACAGCTCCCAGCGTTCAGCGCTGGTTCTATTTTCTCCTGGCTTTTCCGAGTCCAGGCGTGCCCTAGTCGGACTCCGAGTCTGTTCCTTGTTCCGGCAACCTGTTGTCCTGACGAATTCACCTGTTGTCCATTATTATTTCTTTCTTTAAATTATCCGAGAGCTCTAGCCGAGCAACCCGAGGTATAACCCCTGTCCCGTTCTATTTTCATACAGTATGTGATGAGAATGGTCCCCGATTCCCTTCCGGGAATTCGGTTTTTAGCGACGTCGTATTTTTCGGAACCTTTGGAAAGGTTCTGTTGATTGTTTGGATCTTTCCAAACTTTTCGGAAAATAGATTTCGGTATATTTTGGGCTTTCCGGATTTTTTCGATAGCGTTCTGTGATATTTTGGTTGGATTCGGACTTCCGAAATTATTTCGGGTCGTTCCGAATTAATCTGTGGATTGGTTGTGGATTATTTATATATATATTTTTGGGATTCCCTGGTTTGGGATTTGCAGGAAAATTATCGGCATATTTCCCAGTTTTTGGGTTAACCAAAAATAGAGAAAATGCTGCCGTATTTTTCCGTAAATTTAAAGTATATTTAAAAATGATTTTAAAATGGATTTCGGAAACATATATTTAATATTAGATTTGGGCGACGACCGTATCGGTCAATGGGCCTGGCTAAATGCAAACGAAATCGGTTTCGCCCGGACGTTGAGATATTAGCCTATATGACGATTGGACCAATATCTGAGACTCACTATTATAATTATTTTAATTTAAATTATTAGTTTAATTATAATTAATTTGTAGGAAGATTACAGGACTAACAAGTTTTCTTCTTATTTTAATTCATTGGCCTGTAAGGGCATAAACCCATTTATTTTTCTGCAAATTTGTAATAATTAGTAACTGTAGATTTTGGATTTTCTGGTTATGGTGCGGACGCATAATTTAGGATTATTAATAATAATTGTAGCAATTTTAGAAGTTCATGTTTTTCTCATTTAAAAGAAAAATGTATTTTTATATATAAATATAAATACCAAGTTTTTCGAATAAATTGATAAATGCAAGTTTTTCCCAGAATTAAATATAAATTGATGTTTCATAATTACAACGCACTAATAATCGTGTTTTGCTTGTGTTAGCTAATTAAAAGATTTAAAATTGACTAGGGAACAGTTTAGAGATTTGCAACTAGCTTAGTTAGCATTGGCGATTCTTGGTTTCTGAGACAGCTTATCGAATGTAGGATTTCGAGGAAGAGTCTGAACTTCCATCCCGACGTATCAACCTTTCTAGTCCAGTCAAACCTGAGGCAAGTATATTTTTGTGTTAGTTTACAATTATTTAGTAATCATTTTATTGCAAGTTTAAACCACGATACAACACGGAACTCTCTCTGAGAGCACTGACTGTAACTACTGTAACTAATGGGGACTGGGGAATAGTGTAATGAGTATGACTATACCCCACTGTAACAAATTCTACTGTAACAAACCCCACTGTAACAAATCCCATATCTTTACTGTAACAAACCCAAGCCGGTCATATTTCATTGCCTATTCACATCACAGAACTGTAACTGTTTTAAAACTGTAATTGCTTAAATTGTTGATTTCAAAATTGTTTAAAAGTGCATAATTCTATTATTATTTCAATTGTTAGATTAGCATGAATTGTACTTTGCTCCCTCCTGACTGGAGACCCAACATTTTAGGTATCACTGATGATGCTTTATTCCGCAGTATTTTTCCCGAGATCCCAACTAGAGGACGAAGATCTCGAGACTGATGAGCTGGTTGCCTAGATTTTCTTATTCTTTTTATGATTCATGATGTTTGTGGAAAACAGTGTATTGCAGATGTATCTTTCATTTTGTTGTAAAAAGTTTTAAACTATTCGAAATATTAAGTTGTGGCAAATTATACTGTGTTGTTGAATTACCTGCAAGTGGAAACAGCTTACTGTCGCCGTCTCAACAACGGTGCAGGCTGGGCATGATCCGATTCGACCCAAGAAATTGGGACCGGGTCGTGACAGCACATTTCCAGCACACTATCGTGTGTTGCACCCTCTAAGTCACCTAAGGGTACATGCGTTTCCTGGACGATGTACCCACTTGAATTCAACCCCTAATTGCGTCCGGATAGCCTGGATGGTCTGCAGGGCTTGTGGCTGTTAGAATAATCTCGCTGCATCTTGCTAGTAACTAGGCCCGTGATAACCCTAGTTAGTTAAAGTATCAAGCCGTACTTATTATTTGGCCGTGAATTGTTGGATGGAGTCTAATCAGTCTAGTCTGGTCTTGATCATGTACAAGATTGTTACGTGACCTAATTTCTTATTTTATCTTGCCGATAAATGGTGGAAGAAACCAAGTTCTGTTCAGACGAAGGGTTACAACCCCGGTCCTTGTTTGGTTTACGGGTTGTAACCTGGTTCTGAATAGTCCCATGGTTACCTCATCGTATATCATCCTGTCATACTTTTCCATAATTATTGTCTTTTATTATATAATTATATTCTTGTGCTAATTGCTGGTTTTAGTTCTTAAGTGAAGCCTCCTTTGTGGTACTTGCTCTTTCTGGGGTCTAACCCAGCTGGTTTTGTATGGCCAGATACCGGAGCAGCTCTAGAGGATCTACCGACTTTCCAGCCCGATGGTGACCACTAGACGGAATCCTGGCAACGAGTGGATTATTTTGGCTCTTCCACTCTATTGTAAAATTATTCTTTTGAGGCATTTAGTCGGCGAGCACGTGTTAGCTCGATTGCACTTTATTACTGTCTGCCTACGGGCTGTGACATGATTGACAAATCCTAGGGTTGATCATGTATGACTAAAACTCTTGCTAGTCTTCACATTTTGTAACGACTAGCTTCATGATCAGCTAAATATGTAATGTTTGGGACGTCTTACTATTGTATATTTGGTGATCTTACATCTTGTAACGCTTACTTACTTGCTTGTGATTGAGACACTAGGCTTGTCATTGACCATAAGAGACTGATGGATTGTAGTTAAACCCTCATATATCTAGACAGCCGTGACCGTATAGTGAGGTGGATTCCATTTCATTATACGTAGCTGGCTATGTATGCCCCCGCTCTCCAGTATTCTGGTTCTAGGCGTGACACATGGCCTCCATGCTCCATCAAACAACAATAGAAACCCAAATCCAGACTCCCGTAGGTCAAATTTGGGCAAAATGGAATTCTCTACATCATGGAACCATCAAATAGCAAAAATATGCAGGTTTGATAGATCAAAACTCATGAAAATCGAAAATACCACAAAGCTAGATTTACAAGAAATTAACTACGAAAATGAAAAAAATACTAAGTACTAAAGTGGGTTAGAAACACATGAGGAAGACAATGGAACAATAAAAATGGAGTTCCCCCATGAAGCAAGATGCACTTGCCTAAACCTTCCTGGTAGGTGGAGAGTAATGGTGAGGAAGAAGAAGAGTGAATGAGGAGAGAGAAAGAGTGTTGGGTTAATAAATGATGATGGTGGTGGTAGGTGGGATTTTCTTTTGGTTCATGATGAACCCAAGGCAAACCGAACCAAGCCAACCCAACCAAGATAAACCATAATCAATGAAATACGAAAGTAAACCATGCAATGGGACATGCAATATGAGTCAAAATACGTACACGTATACCAAAATACTAATACGAACCATGGTCATTACAATATAAAAGTCGGGTTTCGGGTTCTTCGGGTAACCCGGCACATGAACCCAAGCCCAACCCAATTTATGATCAGGTTCAAATATTTGAACCCAAACCCGAGCCCTAACCCGACTATCTACAACCCTAACCCAACCAATTAACGGGTTTACCCGATCGGGCTCGGGTTTAGCCCCCCGAGTTGCACCCCTATACCAAACAGAGGCCACGTTTGGTTTGCAAAATTGGAGCCTTGGAAAAAGAAAGTGATTCATTTTCTTTGTTTGGATGTCAAAGGAAATGATGAGAAAATGAATTTGATTCCAAGAGGAGAGAAAATATGGAAAAAAGTGGTTCCTCCCACCAATCCAAGGATTTATTTTTCCCCTCTAAAAATTCACTTTCCTTTCAATTTTTTTGATTTTTTCAAACATCGAAAAAAATTTGATTGGAATTACAATTTTCTAATGGAAATAAAATATCATAAAATCAATTTCCTTTTTTTTTCCCGCGAACCAAACGAGCTTTCACCCTCGATTGGTTGTTTTTTTTAAGGGTCTGCTTGGATTGAGGGGAAAAAATAAGCAGAGTTAAGTAGGGTTAAATGAGGGAGTAGAGTGAGGTGGAGTAGAGTCAATACATAGAACCTTGTTTAGATTTGAGAGAGAGTTAAGTGGGGGGTGTTTAATAACTTTTGCTTGGATTGGAGATTTTGAGTGAGTGGAGGATTAATAAAAATATGATAGTTACCATAATAGCCTTATTACATATGTCATAAAATTAAATTTGATTAAAATTTTGATTAGAACTTGTCAAAAATTTTCACAAATTAGGAAGGTACAGAGTAACATGTTAAAAAATCATAATATTTTATAGAACAAATAAAGAATATTTATGACTTTTTAAATAAAACCTCTCAATCCACTCGTTAACCATCCGAAATGGGGTGGGGGGGGGGTTAAAAAAAGGACAAAAGATGGTGAAATAAATCCCTACTTAACCCTCTATAACCCTTTCTTCTAAACCCCGCCCTCAAACTGGTTTTTTTTTTCTCACTTAACTTCCCTTCACTTAACCCTCTTAATCTTCAATCCTAGCGGACCCTTAGGGTCTGCTTGGTAACGGTGTTTTCACCGGTTTTGGGATGTTTTTGAACCGACCTTTTATGAAAACCCATGCTTGTTAGTTTTTTTGAGGCACCGATTTTGGTCGGCTAAAAAAACCTCCCAAAATCGGTGTAATGTATTTTTGGGTGGCTTTATAAACACCCCAAATCGATGGATTTTGAGCGGCTCTATTTTTTATTCCATTTATATCCTCACAAAAATATATATAATTATAACTACTGATACCCTTCCCTATTTAATTTATTCGTATAAAAAACTTTCAGAACCGCTCGTTAGTGAATTAACAAGCATGGATTGGACTGGTTTAAAAGCCCTACTTAAAACTATCCAAAACTGGACCCCTCGTAACCGGTACTCTAAAAACACCTCATAATCGCTACCCCTACAATTGCCAAGCAGACCCTTACACTGTGTTTCGGAACTTTTGTAGGGAGGGAAAGGAAAATTTGAGGGGAAGGAAAATGGAGGAGGGTAAAATGAAAGGAAAATTAATTTTTTCTTCCTTTGTTTGGATGGACAAAAAGTAGGGGAAGGAAAAATTTTAAAATAATTTTTTATTGTTTATGGATAGAAATATAATTACTATTTGGTCCTTGGTATTCTCAAATGATAATTTATCATTACTTTTGTCACGACCCGCACCCGGATATACGGGTACAAATACATGGGCCACGTCCAGTCTACGCCGCAGTATCGGCGGTAGAACGCTGTCAAGTATACTATACTAACTACAATATCTAAAGATCCATAACTAGAAATTTACTCATGTCACATCACGAAAACTAAGGAAGATAAGACAAGAAATAATAACAATATCACTAGAACAACTAGAATCTACAATAATTATAAGACATGAAAGATAAATAAGGAACAACAAGACTAACTAAGGATAACTACCAGACAACTCACATAGAAGAATAGTGAGATCCACCTCAGCTAGCAACATTATGAAGTCCAATACTGAGGGCACAACTACTCCTAAATTTTTTTCAACATATCCGGTCATGATGGAACGAGTACATATATCTTATAACAGATCTCAAGATAGAATAAAAGCTATAAGACTGTAAATAGAGCATATACAATAAATCATGGAGTGTACATGTATGTATCATGGCATGGTAAGCTGTAAAGCTAGAGCTAGAACAGGAAAAATAGAACTGATCATGGTATGTACACAAATCAAGGTAAGCCATATATCCAATGTGTGTGAGTAGTAGTTTCAACTTGTGATCGGCTTGGGTACCTGTCGAGAACTGACATGGCAAGTCATAAGTGCGGTATATGACTCACACTGTTCAAGAATGCAAGAGGATATGATCACAGGCATACGCTACTACTCCCTCTACTCCAACTGGTAGAATGGATCCAAACAGGACACGTCACTGCACGGGATTCTAATGAGAAGGGAGCTATATTCTCTAGAATCAGTGACCATATATTCAGCAAGAGCTACAAGGGAGCTTGCACAATACATCCCAACCTAAGAAGGAGAAACATCTCTCATCGGGATCCAGGAATACCAATCCGTGAGAACCATGTGTCAGGAATAAGCATATCTATACTAAGTACATGAATCATAACAGTTATCATAAATTGGAAAAAAAGTTATCAGAGAATGTACTCGCCTGCGATCTGGTAGAATATGTCAACTGAGTCCTAGAACAGTGCCTCGAGGACCTATAGATGGAATACCGTATCAATATAAGAATTTGGAAGTAAAATCAAGTCATACCAAGTCAAACTAGGTCAAGGCAAGTCAAACTAGATCAATCTAAGTCAATGGTTGACTTACAGTTGACTTTGGTCAACTGGTCAACTCTGGTCAACCCTGGGTCAACTCTAGGTCAAACTTAACTAATGTTGACTAACAGTTGACTTTGGGTCAACTGGTCAACTCTGGTCCTGTTCTAGTCAATTTTAGGCTACGGTTGACTTTCGGTTGACTTTTGGTCAAAATAGTCAACTGTGGTCAACCATGGTCAAAACTAGTCTAACCTAGGTCAAATGTTGACTCTACTTCGACGTTCAGTCAAAGCAGTCAACCATGGTCAAATAGGGTCAAGGCTAGTCTCTATAAACATCTACAGGGTCAACACATTCAATTTCAGTGATTGGGAAATCCCTGAAATCGATGGATCTCAAAATACCACAAAAGGAGAAGGATTATAATAATAGGGTAAAAACCTACAGATGTTGTCGGATGATAAAATAAATATCACTAACGTGTCCAGAATGGTCAAAATAGCTAGAATAGCCTGTCCAAAAGTCCAGTTTGGACACAGGGGCAAAACGGTAATTTTGGACCAAAATGATGTCCGCCGTTGGACACTTTGCACCAAAAAATGTGCCGAAATAAAAGTGCACAAAACCTAACAAATTATATGTCCACGAATCCAGAATGACGATACGAATCCAACGGTATATCCAGAATTGGATTTCGTTGACCCGATCTCAATTGGTCCGTTGACCAGGACATTGAAATTCCGATTTGCACGAAAAAGTGTGTCGGAGCTAATATCCTCAAAACTCAGCAAATTATATGTCAACGAGTCCAGAATGACGATACGAACTCAACGGTATATCCGAAATTGGATTGCGATGAGCCGAACTCAAAATGACCCGTTGACCCAGAAAGTGGGACCCGCTTTGCACCAAAATGCGTGCCAGGGCCCAAGTTCTCCAAATTAAGCAAACTTTATATGAAAACATGCCAGAACGACACCACGAGTCTACTGGTGGTGTCAGAAATTGAATCCGGAGTCCCGGGTTCAAAAATAAAATTTTACAAGTGCAACACTAAGAATTCGAACGGCCAACTTTGGCGTCGAATTCGACCTACCTAACAAGCTCAAACTGAAATGAAATCTAAAGGGGGCAGGAAGAAAGTTATACCAACTTCGCACAGGAACTGGTAGCACGCCAACCGGAGCTGCGACGACGAAGATACGAACCCGCGAAGTTGGCGTCACGAAACTGTCCAAAAACAGTTCAATTTAAAACGTCAACTTGGTGGCCAGTTTTGATGTATCAAACGACGAAATTAATGGGTAAAATTTGAGAGGGATGAAGGGGTATATACCGAGATTGTGACGGAGCAAAGAAATCGCCGATCCAACGGTCGGATTGTCCAGAAAATCGGTACGAAGTCGCTGTCCCGGAGCGAACTTTTTGAAATTCGTCCGCGCGCGCGCGTCGACGGGATTTCGTCCAAAATGCATGAATCGCCCATTTAACGCGTCGGGGAGGACGACGGCGCACCCGGGGGGAGTCTTCGGAGCTCGTCTGGGCTTGGGGTGGCCGACGGCGGCGGCGGTTGGTCGGGGCAGTACGTCAATCGCGTCGGCTCGCGCGCGCTGTGGTGGCGCGCTGCTGTCGCTGTTGGCTGCAGTTGCAGCTGCTGCTGCACGGCGGCGCGGCCACGGCACGGCGGCGGGGCTGCATCGGTGCCGGGGTGGAGCTCGGTGGCGGGACGGGCCTCGCGTGGGTGGTGGTTCGGCTGGTGAAGGGCTCGACCATGGAGGATGGTGAAGAAGAAGAAAATGTGGAGGAGGTGGTGGTGATGATGCATGGAGAAGGAGGAGGAGATGGGTGGAGCTGGTGTTTCGGGAGGAGGAGGAAGGAGCTCGGGAAAGCTCGGCCAGGAGAGGAAATGGCTGTGGTGGTGTTGGTGTTGTTTGGAAGAGAGAGAGAAAGTGAGAAGTATGTAGGTGTGAGTGTAATTTAAAAGGGAGGAGAGTGATATTTAGAGAGAGAGAAAGTGAGATAGAGATGGGGGGGTTGGCTGTACGTGATGGGGAGTGGGGTGTGCGTGTGTGTTGGAGAGAGGGGTGAGTGTGAGTGATGAGAGAGAGAGTGTATATATATATATATTATATATATATCTATTATATATATATATATATATATATATATATATATATATATATCTATATGATATTTAAGAGATATTTTGTGAAGAGAGAGAATAGATATTTTCAAATAGGAAAAATAGGAAATTATGTGGAGTATTTGGGCAGTCATGAAGAACGATATGGAGCTTGGGCTCGGGTCCGGTCGAGCCGGGTCGGGTCAAAATCGGACAGGAGGCAATAATTAAATTAATTTAGGTATTTATAATCATGGATAAATAAGTAGCATGCGGGGGCTCAAATAAATGGATACAAGTGTCAGTCGGGTAGTAGGCTTCGTGTGGGCTATGTCCCTATTTGGGGTCGACTAGGTTGGGTCAATGTCGGGTCCCGAAATTAAATTGGAAATAAATCAGGTTTTACGGTAGATAATTAATTGGCCTAAACTGACCCGAAAGTTGTGCGAAAAAAATGAAGCACAAAATGGAGTGTCTGAGTGGGACACGAAGGTCATGGGTGAAGAGCGTCTCGAGTAGATCAGCATGACAAGTTGGTTTCAAGAAAAAGACTAGTCTGGTGCTCCTAAATTAAAACCACGGTAACGTGCTTATAGGGATCAGGAAAAGAGTGGAAAATCAATTAATAATTAAATGGTCTAAATTGACCCGAACTTGCGCGATACAAAAAGCACAAGGGAACGAGTTTGGATGGGATATGATATATCGACATGAAGGTAATCTCGTCTACTTCAAACTTCAAGAAGAAAGTTTCCAGAGACTGGCATCCCTGACGCTCCAGAAGTCAAAGGCACGGTAAAGAGCATTAAATCAAATAATAAACAAAAATAATATATATTCAAAATAATTGAATTATAAAATTGAAAAAAATTAAGTCCTAAATTCAGGGGCTTACAATCCTACCCACCTTATAAAAATTTCGTCCTCGAAATTAAATCATCCTATAGGTCAAGCTAAAACATGCAACTGCTATGAGTACAGTACTCAATCTGCTACCTTTGGATCACCTATGCTGTTTCTCTCTACTGGTATTTTGGTTCAGGTTCATCAAGCTTCTTCCATAAAAACCATGTCTATTTATCCCTTAGAATCTTCATATCAATAAGAACATTTACATATACTCTAAAATAGGTCATCCTCGATATACTA
The DNA here is from genome assembly GCA_029216955.1 of Iris pallida. Classification (NCBI taxonomy): domain Eukaryota; kingdom Viridiplantae; phylum Streptophyta; class Magnoliopsida; order Asparagales; family Iridaceae; genus Iris; species Iris pallida. The sequence goes on along the minus strand of JANAVB010030700.1, from coordinate 830 downwards.
TATATCAGCAATACTTGGCCATCCTAAAATTCCAATCTCTATAGCAATTTGTTTGTTTTCCTTTTTCCCGTCCTAAGTATCTTTATTAATCACAAGCTCCATGAAATTATACATTCAAAACCTATTCTGGACATTGAGCCTTCTCTCTTTTACTCAAGAACTCCCGAATATAAACCCTCAAATCTAAGCACAAGATTCTAGTCCTAAATCCGTAGTCACTAAATATTATCCTTACTCCTTCTTAGATACCTTAAAATCAATCTACACTATCAACTAATCATTCTTAATGGTTTCTAAGTCCACTATAATCTGTCCTATAAGCTTAACCCAATAAATCCCTAGGAAATATACTCATCACAATCACACATATAACATATTATAGTTACACTACAGAATCTGTTAACTAGGTCTGGCTATCCAATCATCAAAATACAAGGTAACAGGAGCCTAAGACTGGGTCTAACAATCCATATTAATATTCAGACAAGGTAAGGGCCGTCAGCAAGACAGAAAAGATTATCAAAATATTTCCAGAATAGTACGAGCCAAACGAGATGCATAGGACGTAGTCAAGTAAAACTCAAGAACCATATACCTTCGTAATTATGTCACGTGAAGTTACTATCGCGCCAGCGTGCATCTGGCTGCGATTAACTTCCTTGTTCCATAATACAACGGATGGCTGCAGTGCACAGCTGCCACGCCAGATAATACAGGTTCCGGAACTTAACTTGCTAAATCCGTAAAATATTTTCAAACATTGAGTTATAAATATTTCAAAATTTTCAGAGTTTTCAAGTGTAGATGAGATGTAGATATGAGATAGGTGA